>JABUQX010108101.1:0-45000 GCA_015478945.1 Trachelipus rathkii | reverse complement strand
TAATAACAATAATAATATTAATAATAATAATAATAATAATAATAATAATAATAATAATAATAATAATAATAATAATAATAATAATGATAATAATAATAATAATAATAATAATAATAATAATAATAATAATAATAATAATAATAATAATAATAATAATAATAATAATAATAATAATAATAATAATAATAATAATAATAATAATAATAATAATAATATTAAAAATAATAATAATAATAATAATAATTGTAATAATAATAATAATAATAATAATAATAATAATAATAATAATAATAATAATAATAATTGTCACTTCAGTTTGTCACCTTCAGTGACCACTTATTTACTTGTTTAACAACAATGCAAAGAATTGCATATTCGAAAGAGTTCACCTGTAATTCATGTGCAGAAAAATCAGACGTGCTTAATTATTTTGTATATAAATAGAAAATAGTACACTACAACAGATATCTGATCAATAAATTATTGTACCATAAAAATCGTCATTTCCAAGCTGCCAATCAGACAGCTTGTTTTTGAGGCCCATCGTGACGTCATTTACGTGTGGAACAAAAAATTTCATTACATGTAAATCTCATAGGGAAAAAATGGTAGTACATTTATTAATGTAACTCCTTTAATACTCATTATTTTAAATTGGCACTTGCTCCAGAGACAAATATTGTGGTCTTTCATATGCCATTTAAAGGATTTTACCATATAATTTATAGTTTTTAAGTTATTCAAGAAATTGGTTAAACTCTTTAAATTAAAATTTGAATATGTAATCATTTAAAACATCAACTTTGTTATCTGATGTCCCATTGAAACTATTAAATATTAACTGAAATATCTGATTCTGAAGCCTATCAAATTTACTGCAAAAATAAGCTTACAATAAGTTTCTAGCCTCGTAAGAGTAAAGTAAAGGTTGAAATTGGTTTATCTTTTTCAAAAACCATCATCATGTGTGGTTGTATATAACTTAACAAGGTTTCAAGTTTGAAACCATTTTATTCATCAGAAGCCACTTAAAGCCCGAAAGGGGACTGGGCCCTTCCCTTTATATTTTTTGATAAATTTGATATCGTATATTTTCTGCTTATTTACATCAAGGAACATAAGTTTACCAAAAGCCATATAAATGTATTTCTCTAATTATATATATACATATATATATATATATATGTACATATATATATTATATATATATATATATATATATATATATATATATATATATATAGATATATGTTATATGTTATTATATATATATATATATATATTATATATATATATTATATATATATTATTATATATATATTATTACATATATATATATATATATATATATTATATATATATATTATATATATATTATTATTATATATATATATATATATTATATTATATATATATATATATATTATTATTATATATATGATAGATATATATATATATATATATATATATATATATATATATATATATATATATATATATATATATATATATATATATATATATATATATATATATATATATATATATATATATATATATATATATATATATATATATATATATATCCTTTAAAGAAAAAAATTAATCTTTGAAATTTCATTTTAGTAATTTGCATTGTAACTTCTATTTTTAATTAGTTTTGTGGATTTATTTGCACCTATGTTAAACATATTATACTACATCTCTTTTAAAGTTTAAAATGGATCCATAAATAGGTTGATTTAATAAAGCATTGTAAGTACTATGATTTAAATGAGTTTGGGCACTTGGACCAAACGTGGCTATTTCAAATTTTTGGCACTTCAACCACTGCCCCAGAGCCTAAGTAGCTCAAGCAGAGTGTTAAATCAATCTCACACATTAATTTTCAACTTAAAGATTTAACTGGATTGAAAGGTCATTTATTCTTAACACAATTGACCCCATTTGTTTTTGAGAAATTAAAGTTTTGACTCTTCTACTCAGTTACTTTAGTTTTTTATATCAGAGATCAAATTTGTAAATTCTGATCATTTGTATATGTAATATTTGGTAATACTGACTCCTAGTTACTAGTAATATTTATTAGCATCTTTCATGGCATTAAATAGATACTGCTTAAACTTCAGATTCGATATCGGATGCCGTTGATCATTTATTGTCTATTTTTATAAATACAATTGGCATTACTCTAGTATGGCAATGTTGAATTTATATATTTTAAATAATTACTAGCCGCCTTCTTTTCGTGTCAACTTTGTAACTTTGAGTGTAATATTTACAATTGTTTAATGTATTAAAATACACTGTTAATCGCCTCTTTATCAGACTTCCTTGGTATATAAAGCCATCTTCGAGCTCAGACGATCATTCATCTATCATAACAGTGTTGTTTCTATATTAGATTCTGTCCTTATTGCTTAAATTCCATCCACTTGATTCATTTTATGCAGCCTCGAGAAATCAATTTATCAACCCCTACTTCAAACAGAGTTCACCCTTCCCATTTTAGAACTCATTCTAGCCAATGTAGTCACCAAAAAAATTAGTTCTGTTAGACTTTTTTTGTTGATAACAGAACGGCACCATAAAATTTCACTCAGCTGTTTTCTCATCTGCATAGGATTAGTGTTTTTGTGTTGGTGAGTCAGTTGAAAAATGCTAGCTTCACAGCCACAGCTCACTTTTATCACAGGTCTCAGATTTTTTAACTTTTTTATAAGAGGTAAAATACTTTACAATTAGAGTAAATTAATTTCAGGTAAGCAGCACATGTTTATATTTCTGGAAGGTAAGATACGGAGCAGAACTCTTTATGTGTTTTCAGAAAGAAGTTCACACACTAAATAACCGTGTGGCTTAGATGTGACTTTTATATACTTTCAAGAACTCTTTCTTGCATATAGGAAACATTTGAATAGCGCTTTAACACATCGACTTGATCATCTCTTATTGGCCCAATAGGTAACAGGTTTTAGGTGTTTAAATAAACATCTCTTTCAAATACTTATTCTTCTGATGAAAACATTTTGTGTTTAAAAATACTGAATATTGAAATGACAGCAAATACAAAATATTTCAGCCATAGTCTTCATTTGATTTATGCTCGAATCATTTAACATAATTTTATGTCCTGTGGATTTTCCATCGACTTGACATCACATAACGATTCATGAATGAATACATTTTATATCATTAATCTTAACTTAGTAAATACTGTAATTTATTATTTTATAGATTTGCTAAAAGACTACTTTTCAAAATGTTTAATGAATTTGATATGGCTGGTCTTATACCCTGTAGGCTCTGTCACAAGATGGCAGCCGGGACTACGGAATATAAATTTACACACGTCCATACTCTTCAAATCTGAACATGAATGTATTTAATTACATGATATATATATATATATATATATATATATATATATATATATATATATATATATATATATATATATATATATATGTATAAGTAAGAACGAATGAAAGGAAAACAAAGTTATCAGTTAACAAGAAACATAAAATAATACTCACCTACCATCAACGATGCAAACCTTCTTTATGTATAACTTAGAGTATCTTATCTTTAGCTCCACCTCTGAATACAAAGTAAGGAATTTCTCCATGTTGTGTTTATTCTTGTTATTCGCCTAAGATTCGACGCCTTATGTACCAATCAGCTTTTCGTAATATAACAAAGCTCGTCTGGCTATGACGCGAGGAAGGGACCAGTTTTTGGATAGTTAGTTGATATAATTTTAGAGCGACGCTGTCCTGTTAAAATGATATACAGTTCTGGAAGATATTAAGAAATTTAATACCCCTCTTCTTCTGCATATAAAAGAAACCCTGCTGGTATGAATATTAACATGTATCGATTATCAAGAATATTCCACTGTTCCACATATTTCATGTTATGTTTATAAATATGCAACATTTTATAAAATTAAGTTGTTTTTGTTATTTTTGTACAAATACAATGCAACCATCGATCACATAAACTGAGAGGCAATTGCTCATGCATCTGTTCTTGATGATAATACACATCCCCACCTGGAGGGTGGTATTGTATAGCTGTAGTTTCTCAAGTTCCATATTTATTTTCATGTTTGCTTGTATAAATATGCCCAATTTCAAAACAAAGTTTTTCACGATAAGTTTATACAAAATGTGTGCAAATATGACTTAAGAAGTAAAGTAGTAGATGGGCTGGCTGGATGGGGAGGAGTGTGATGTTTGCCTTACTGCTTTACTGTTTCAGGGCCAATATAGAATACATTTTTAATATAAAAATCACACTGAAAATTAATCACAGTATGTTATGGTGGAATTAGAAGCTAGAGTTAACCTTTAGAGTTAAGCTTAGCGCTTGGAGTAAACAGCAGTTGTAAAAGGCATAAAAAACAAGAAGATGAAAAAAAGAAAAGTTTGAGTTAGCATTTTTTTTTTTTTTAAAACTGCAAGAACAAGGAGGAAGAGGATCCCAGCAAGATTATTCCATTTCTATGGTTTAAAAAGCTTGCAGTGTCAGATTTTGTATGAGTTCGGGATGAAATATAAGTTGCATAAATTTCTCAAGTTCTAAGAAGACGGTAAACCTGAAGGAATCGTCCATGTGGCGAACAGCACGAGAACAAATAGAGTTAAACCAAAGTTAGTTAGGTTTAGTTTAAGGGAAAGAATATGGAATGTACGCCTCCATGCCAGAAAGATTCAACTCGGTAATGTGCTCAGCACACTCCGAGGAAACCTTCCCACGGAAGCAATAGTCATACCATGGATAATCAATGAAGCACGAGAACAGGTCGACCAGTTAGAAGCAACGAAATGTCAAAATCACTTCCTCTCCGCGGGCGAAGCTCTTTTCTGTGGAAGACTTAAAGAGATCGAACAGGATGCAGATTGAAGGTGATCAGAGGACCCCATAGAAGGAAAGAGTTTAACAGAATAAGGAAAATGATTAGAGGTTTAGAGGAGGAGAGGTGATGTTCAACAAAGGGGAAATTAGTGTAAAGATCGCGAAAGTTGCAGAAATTTATGAGGAAAGATGGCCATGTATCAGAAGAAGCCGGCATTTCCGTGACGTCACCAACCCCACCACCGGAGGCTATCAACTCTAAAGTGATTATGGGGGAAGGGAGGATGAAGTGTTATATTTGGAAGTCGCTCCTTTTGGCTTGTCCTAGTTAATAGTGTGGTTGCCATTTTTATTTATTTTTGTTTATGAGGAAAGTGTTGTCTGTAATAGTGTTTTTATATTGTGGGATAAATTAGAACCTACTCCAGTGTGAGAAGAAGGTAGATATTTGACGACAGCAATGGGAGGAAACCATTGGCCACTGGAGTGCCTTGGGATATATCGTAACACTGTATACATGCTCAAAGTTGGCAGGGGGTAATCTCATCGTTTTTTGTGAGCTACTTCCATCCCCCTATACTTTTTTATTTTATTTTTTTTTTATTAAAAAGTTCACACCACGGGCACATAGCCCTATCTCAAGGAGGGGGAACTTTCAGGTATTTCTACCTAGGATCCGAACTAGGATTCGAACCCACGACTTTGCCATGCGACTCCGTCGCTCTATCGTTTGTTGTTTACATACACACACACATATATATATTTATATTTATATATATATATATATATATATATATATATATATATATAGATATATGTATAAATATATATATAGAACAGTATATATATATATATATATATATATATATATATATATATATATATATATATATATATATATATATATATATCATTCCTAAAATATGTGAATGCAATAAATAACTAAATAACCTGCCACAATAAGAATGATTAAAGCAATGAGGAAAAAAACAAAGAAATATTATATCTTTTCGCGTTTTGACAATACTTTATATAATTTTATGAGCCATCCCTTTTATTATTTCAGTTTATGGAACGCTTATAATTTTCATCAAGGGATATATTTCCTTTTTTGAATGAAAAATACCCACACTAAACTTTGAAGAATTTTTATCTTTTCAGTGGACGTAATGAGGTTTCTATTAAAGAAAAAAGGTTGATAGATTGGGCAATCAAAGCTTCATGTTTATTTATTTATTTATTTAAGAAATATTTCATAAATTCTTAGCATTAACATAAATTTAAGGCGAATTTCATTGCGATAATTATATTTGATCGAAATAATAATGTTGAATATTCTCCACTTCAAGGAAAAGATCATTTACTGTTATGTTATTAAAAATTATGTATCACGGCAAATTAAATTATCTCAATGGTATTATGAATTAATTTATTTTTACTATTTATTGATTTAGCTTTTCTATTCTTGAAAAAATATATATCTTAGAACTTATAGGATTCATTAGAAGCAGGAATGGAATAAGAAGTTGCTGACATTTTTTTTTATTCTACTTTTCTCTCAAACATTATGAATTATCAATTGGTTTTGCAGCTTACTTTGATCGTTGCTTCAGCCATTGGCTTGCGACGCTTATAAATATCCAAAGTAAAGCACCCTTTGTATGCCCTTTTTACGAACATTTATTACAACTGTATGTTCGTGATTCAGATAGATAGCCTTATTTTTGCGGTAACCTTTCTTCAAGTAAATTTTATTTGAATACGAAGAAATTTCGACTAGGAAACCCCAATCATAAAGATCTTTCACCATTCAATTCCTATCGCTACGTCTTTTTTCTTTTATCTTATCTCATTGTTTATTAGCATTTACTCAAGAGTCTATTTAAAAAACGTTGAAAAGATTATCAAGGCACCTCACAAGGGAAAGAGAATTTGGAGAGAGACATATAAAAACGTTTTTTATCTTTGTTGTTGCATAATTTTGTTACCTCTCTATATTTGTATTTATGTTTACTATGTTTGCAACTTCTACTCAATGTTAATTTTTATGGAAAAAATTTGATTTTACTATTCTCTGTTATAGCTCTGTTGTTTACATATATTCAAATGCCGGCAATTATTTTAATATATTGGGCAAATATCGGAAAACTTTCTAATAAAATGAAAAATTTAGAAAACAGAAATGCCAATATTTTAAAAATAAACTCTTTTTGCAAACAAATGTTAGATTCCCAAAAGATGAAAGACATTCACTCCCAAATAATCTTTCTTAAAGTTTCTTTGATCAGCTTTCTTACTTACATGGAAGATACATTCTTCTATTACTCAAAGCCCATTTTATTTTACTTTGTTTATTTTATATTCATATTTACTTCTCAAATTGAGTATGCGGCAACTCTGTTCAACTTTACTGAAACTTTGCAAGTATTGCTATTAACAATACCATGCACTTTTATCATTTTTATTGCTTCTGATTCTTCCAGAGATGAGGTAAATAGCTTTTTTAATGTTAAATAAGAAAAATATTTAGCTTAAAATGTATTTAAGAAGGAGATTAAGATGATGGAGTTTTGCTTGCCTAGCATCTAATAGAATGGGGTTTAGTTTGCCTAGCATTAGGTGTTTATACATCAGTCAATGGGAATATGTAGGTTTTCAATTTTGCTGGGAAGAACACTCAAGCAGGTTATATGGACGGATTCAAAAATTTATGCTTGCTGAAGACTTTCTATAATTCATAAAAATTTGAGGAAAAATTTAGATTAGCCAGTCTCAAAATTAGCAAGCTAATTAACCCTTTCAAAGCATACAAAAAAAAATTAATACCTTTACAAAACACAATTATCAATCTCTTTTATTTATGAAAGTGGGATCATACTTGGATTCTAATATTTTTTCTTGTTTCTTAGCATTCTACCGTTTGTTTCCTAGTATGTATTCTATGCATTAGAGACTACAACTCGCCAGCAAAACATTTAGCATGCTCAGTTGGTAAAATGTTCAAATTTTAAATTGAATTTTGTACTCGAGTGACGGTGATAAGTGGCTTCACTTATGCCAGTGTCAACCAATACAGTAGCTCATATTAATACCCTCACATAAGCCTCTACAGCCTGACAGGTCAAGAATTTTAATAATTTTTTAACGTACTAGTGCTACGATTAAATAGTTCTCTTATATTAATAAATGTTATAGACATATTAGTGACGTAAACAATTAGTAAAATTCCAATTCCAAATACGTTTTGAATTTTATTTGGTTAATTTAAAATTCAGTAATTAAGCAAAAACAGAATTAGAATTATCGTTTAAAATCTTTTATAAACACGATCAAAAACTTTCTTTTAAAGGTAAACTCTTCTTATTGAAAAAAATCACATATGCAAATATTTTGTTCTTAAATCTTTTTCTACACGTGGTTCGATAACTTTTTAATAAAAGCAAATGAATACTGGGTTAGAAATACTTATTGAAAACTACTTGAGGTAAGAGCCCAATTTTAATTCATGTAATAGTATTTATTCCAAATAAAAACAAAAAAACATTAAATATGAACCTAATTACCTTAATTTTCATCAAATTTGAACTCAGTAAAAACAAAATACAACTCGTGTCAAAACCTAAAAGGTTTATTTCCGGAGTTCTTTGTCACTAATGTTTTTCATGCTATGCTCTATCACAAGAAAAGGGAGTTTAATCATTTCTGAATGTCATTCAAAAACCCTCTATTCAAATGATTTGAAAATAGAATAATGAGTAGATGGAATTATTTTCTAGAATTAGATGTTATGAAATTATGCTATTAACACCAATTCTGAACTATGTTCAATTTGGTTGGACCCAAAAAATTTTTGTCATAAATGATTTTTGTCGATGATATTTTTATTACTGTTGGATCTACATAAATTTTTAGAGCTTCTATAATTGAGAAGATATATATTTTTATTTAAAACTATATTTTGTTTACCCAACCGTTTTACTGCTGTTTCCGCTAAAAGTTTCCAATATTTTGAAAACCTAGCGCAAAATCGTTTTGGTATCGAAAAATTGGTTTAGAAAGAAAATTCTAATTCAGAAACACGCGAAGAGAAATTATTTAGAATGGATGCAATAGGAAGAAAGTTATCGCGTGTTATAACTTTTGATTTTTTTTCTCCAAAAATGGTTGGAATATTTGTGAAATGTAATCGTTTTGGAAGCATCGTATATTAAATAAAATTCTTTTTAAGAAAAGGATTTATTATTGGGATTTATCCTACATTTCTACGTTTATATTTCAAGTCTTTCGACAAGGTCTATGTTCCGAAATAGTTAAATGGGTAGAGTTATTGGGCAACCATTAGGTATGAATTTATAAAAAATCATTTATAAAGTAATTTAAAGTAATTTTTTGTATACTTCTGAAAATTATAAGTAAATAATTTAAAAATAAAGATGTGTTTTATCACTAAATTGTATGTATATTATGCACATTTTATGCAATTTACTTCTTGATTTAATAATATAAATTAATGCCGAAGAGACTGAATCATTAATTTTTTTAAATTCCTAATTACTTCTGATAGTGCTATATGAATGAGCAAAGTTTTGATGTTGGAGAAATTTTCATTGGAATTGATTGTATAGACGATGTGGTAAAGACTGTTCTAATCTTCAATAAATTTTGAAAATTTATGCTCCCAATTTTTAACAGAAGTCCATATCTCGTAGATGTTTCAACGGAATAACAGCTCGATACATGCTAAATTATTCATATTTTCTAAAGTTTTCTTGAAGTTTCTTAGCAAACAATTAAGTAGTTATTCTCAGAAAATTAAAGTGTTAATAGTTTATCTTTTATAATTTAAAATAAAAAATGAAATGAATAAAAATTTGGATTGGACGGTGTCCATAAACAGTAAAATTAACATGAGAAGTATTAATGAATTAGGTTATTCCAATATTGAACTCATATATTGTTTAGAAGTTGAGAAGTTTATAGGCAATTACATATTGGATATGCTCATTAAATGGATAAATACTATAAAAACGTAATGAAAAAAATTTCTAGCATTTCGGAACTTTGTTATATTTCGGAGTGATATCAAAATTTCTTTTTACGTGGATCTTTAAGATGAAACATCTAAGTTCATTCATCGTATTATGTATGTTTCGACCCTATTTTCCTTCTATATATGAATATCTTTGTCCTTGTCTTGCTTTTATGAAGAAATTGATCATTTTCAGTCGAAAAGTTATCGCGCATGAAGAATTGACCCACTTTAAAATTGATATTTAGGAATTTTCGATATTTCCCATTAGTCTAGTGAATGTTGAACATTAATGGTTGTTACCATTCTTTGATCCTAAAGATCAGTCTCTTGTGGGGTTTCAACTGCCATTGTCACCTTGTATTCTCTATTTAAAGTCTTCCAGCAAAGTTTCTTTAATTGAGAACGTGTTCAGTCTTTTGAATGATACTGTACATCTCAGTCTCCTCAGTGGTAATATGAAGACGTTTCTCTTCATCAGTACAACATTTACAACTGTGTATTTCTTTGATAACCTTGATTTGATCTGAGTTTACATGAAATGCAAGATCGATGGTGTTTTCACTACTTGAAAGGGAAATGAGGGCGCATTTTCCAAATTTGAACAGCTCTGCCTTAACTACGATATTGGGTCTTGCAATTGGTACATTTAGTTAATTCAATTATGATAAAGAAGAATAAAGGTAGCAGCGTAGTGCCTAATTTTCTCCCTTTCCTATTAATCCACGATATGATGGGTGCATTTCTATAAGCATCTCTTTATATAATAATAAGTTTTCAGGTTTGGATTAGAAGCATTATCTATTCTCTCCAACTTTTTACTAATTTTCATTGATCTTGAAAATATATATGTTTTGGTTTGAGACATAGTGTATTTTTCACTAAAAAGAAGCGCGCTGTTCCTCTTTTTGTCTCTACTGGCCAATTTTTTACTCTACTTTATAAACTCTTTCGCGTTTTAACACTGAAAAACATTTTCTTTCGAACTCATAATCGTTCTGATGAATTTGTAACTAATTATTCTGCTGAAAACGTCAACTTTTTGATTTTTTGTACTTTTTTTGCTGATTTAATTTCGCTTTACTTTAAGTTAACATCTGTCTCAATCTGATATATATGAGATATTATATATATTATATATTATTTATATATTTATATTATAATTATATATATATATTAGTATTATATATATATATATTTAATATATGTATATTGTATTATAGTATATATAATTATAAATATAATATAGTATAAATTACTAGTTATATTATATATATTATATTATATATATATAATATTTAATTATTATATTAATTATATATATATATACTATATATATATATATATATATATAGTATTAGTATAATATATATAGATATATATATATATATATTTATATATATATATATATAGTATAGTACTATAGTATAACTAATATATAATATATGTATATATATTATTATATATAATATATTCTAGGTGGGAAGTTAAAGTGAATATGAGGTTTATAAGGATATAGTAATATAAGAAGATCGCACGTAAATCAGTTGAAGGTAGACAAGTTGAGAACTGAACGAATCTGGGAGTATTAAGGAAGGTTGTTCTAGCAGTGACAAGGAAAGTATGTGGATGTGCTAAAGTAGGAAGTAAAGAATGTTAATAGTGAACGGTGGCAGTTCGTGGTGGATGCAAGTGGTTAAAAGTAAAAAAGAGCAGGGTTGAATCTAATAAAGGTAATGATGAAGGTTAAATAGAAAGATGTTCGTGGAAGTTATAGTAAGGAGGTAAAGAGGGAATACTAAACAGGTGCCTGAGTAGGAAAAAGAGAGAGGTAAAAGAATACCAACAGTAGGATGAATGGGGATTTAGAATGGAATAGGAAGCTCTTCTGGAAGGAAGCGGAAAGGTTAAGAATGAGAATAAGGGGAACTTTGCTTAGATTAATGAATATATGGGATTGGTTGTTTGTAACTGGGATTGAAGATGATGTGAGTGGGAATGACAAAGAAAACTTGATAATTCTGTATAATATAACAGTCTGAAGAGGTGATAGTGAGATGTGTGTGGGTTTGATGGTGCAGAAGGAGTAGGTATTTTGGGGGTGAGGTTCATTAGCAAGGAGAGGTAATATGTTGAGTAGAAAGTTGAAGAATGGTAATTCGGCAGGTGGCATAGATGAATTACTTGTGAAATGATTCAGAAAAGAGGTGAGATGGTGATTGATTGATTTAGGAAGTTGTGTAATAAAACGTTTGTGGAGGGTGTTGAGGTATTGTAGGAGAGCAGTAATAGCACTTTGATATAAAGGTAAGGGAGATAAGGGGAACTTGTAGGAATTGATAGGGGAATTAGTTTATTGAGTGTTGTAGGGAAGATAAGCTGGTATTTTGGTTGAAAGATGTGCGTGATTTGCTGAAGACTGATTGGTGAAGAAGCAGAGAGTTTAGGAGTGGTAGAGGATGTGTGGATTCAATTTTTACATTAAAACAAAGGGTGGGAAAATGAGGGGGAAGAAGAATAATTGTTTAAGGTTTTATGGATTTTTGCAACAGGCGTATGATAGGATTAATTAGTGAAGCCTTATGGCAGGTGTTAGTAAGTATGGTGTTGGTGGTAGGCTTCTGAATGTGATAAAAGTATGTATACGATAGTGAAATGCGTGTTAAGAAATAAATAGTGTCAAGAAAGATTAGTTAGATATTAAGTAGCGGAGTGAGGCGGAATTTGTTTTGGGTCCCTGTTGGTTATTCAATTTGGTATATGGAGTGTTATGAAAGAATTTAGAGATGGGGGTGCAGGAAATGGTGTTAGATGATGGAAGAATGAGGTGAGTGGAGGGTGCCCAGCTACCTATAGATGCGGATGATTTGGTTTTGTGTGGTTATATCTGAAGAGATGTTTGAGATGGATGGTAGAGAGAGTTTGGCAGTAATTGGATGTAAAGAATGGGTTTGAAAGTAACGTAGATAAAAGTAAGGGTTATGGTTGTAAGTGAATACAGTCCTCGGTGTGAAAATATGCTAGATTGTTGGATGGTGAGCAAGTATCTGAGCTTAAAATATTTAGGATATATGTTGCATGAAAGAAGATATGATGTACGTGTGAGTTAGGGAAGTGTCGAATGCAAGAGGAATGTGGCTGGTGCAATTAAATCTATTGTAGGTAAAGTGACTAAGTCTGAGTGCGCTGGTCTTACATGGAGGGTATGTGTTACTTGTGTTAAGGACTAAGTAGTGAGACTATGGTCTGGAATGGGAGGTATAGATCTAAAGTTCAATCGTGTTAGATTTGAACAATTTTAGTGGCGTGCTAGGTTGTGAAAGAATTGATAAAATGAGGTAGAACGTATTAGAGTTTTATGAGGTGGTAAAAGAAGCAGTAATGAGATAATACTGAAAGTCGTTGAGTATTGGTTGGTCCATAATGAAAAAGGATGAATACGGTCGTGTTGGTTAAGCCGGATGTATAGTGGTGATTGTGTTTGGAATCGACCAGCTGGGAGACGAAGAAAAAGTGGATTGATCGGTGTAAGCGAATGTCTGAAGGAGAGAAGTGGTGAGTTCTGGCAGAGGGCGAGAAGAAGGTGATAATATAAGAGTGATTGGTGATGGGTTTTGTGGGGGTAATGGTGTGGCCTCACCTGGCAGGGGATGAACCTTACACTTGAACGATATGCTAAAGTGAGGGTCGTCCGCGTCCGTTGTGCTCATATGGTTGGACTTTTCTGACTGGACGAGGTTCTCAACTAATGGTATGAAGGGGCGGTAAGGTTGGGCTTTCTTTTTCGACTTGTGTATATTCTTCTACTACTTTTCTTTTCAGATGCATGTGTCACGCACCTTCCAGTCTTGGGAGGAAGATGGAAGATAATAATATTTTTCTATTACTATCTATCTATCTATCGTATCTATCTATCTACTTATTATCTATATATAATATATATATATATAGTATTATATATATAGAAACTATATAATATATATATATACTATATATATATTATTTATATATATAATATATATTGAGTTTATTATATTTGATATATATAGTTATTATATATAATTATATATCATTATTATATAATATATATATATATATATATTATATATATATATATATAAGAGTTTATATATTTGATATATTATATATATTATATATATATATCATTTATATAATATAATTATATATATATTAATATATATATAATAATATATATATATATATATATATATATATTATATATATATTATACTAATATATAGTAAATATATATATAATATATATATATATATATATGATATATATATTATATATATATTTAATTATATTATATAATATATATTATATATATATATATTATATATATTATATATTTTATAATATATAAATATATTAGATAATATATTTATATATTATATATATATATATATTATATATATATATATATATATATATATTATATATATATATTTTATATATAAAAATTATATATATATTAGATATATGTATATATAATCTGCTTAGCATGAAATTGGATTGAAGTATTATAATTTTAAATTTATTGAAAAATAGCTTGCTTTTCTAAGCATTTTATTTTTATCCTTTCAACGATTTTATTAATGTTAGAAATTTTTAATGCAAAGAAATACATTTTCCCTCAATGAACAATTTCTCTGTAATTAGTAAGTGATAACTTGGCAATCAAGATTACGACTTCGATTAATTTGATAAAATTTATCAATGTAAAACCATTGATTTAATTTAGTTTACATATTAAGTAATCTTAGCATTGAAATGCCTTTGTACAATGGTTTATAATTGGGGAAAAATCATTTTTTGTCGCAATCATAATTTTTGGTTAATCATTACAAATTACATAGGTTCATATGTATTATGAACCTATATAGGTTCATATGTATTATGAGCTTGTTTCTTTACTTTTTGATAATATATCTTTTTTGAGAATTAAAGGAAAAAAAAACTAATAGGATTTAGTATTTCAAAAGAAACAACACCGGAAACACACCAGTCATTGACATTGTCTAATTCTATCTTCCCCTCCAAAACATTATGAATTTTCATCTAGTTATGAAGTTTACTTTGATCGTCGCTTCAGCTATCGGTTTGAGACATTTTAAGATATCCAGAATCAAGCACTCTTTCATTGCCATCATTGCGGATCTATATTACAACTGTGTGTTCGTGACTCAGATAGTGTGTACTCTATTTGCATTTAACATTCTTCCAGTACTTTTTTATCGTGTTGGGGGAAATTTTAATTCTGAAACACCACTGAAAACGATCTTGATACGTTCGATTCCAGTCTTGATGTATTTCGTGTTTTATCTGATTTCATTATTCATTTGTATTTACTCAAGAGTATATTTGAAATCCTTTGAAAGAATTGTCATAAAACTTCTCAGTGGAAAGAAGATTTGGGAAGAACCATTCAAAAACGTTCTTTATATCTGTTGTTGTTTAATACTCTTATCGTTTTCTGTTTATGTTTTGGCATACTATGTCGATTACTTTTTTACTTTGCTCCATGACAAGATATTGTTTTTCCAGTTTCAAGTTTTGACTGATTTTTATTCATGGTTTCAGAAGACGGTGACTGTTTTGATATTTTGGGCAAATATGGGTAAACTTTCGAGCAAAATGAAATATCTAGGAAGGAGTAACATTAAAAATTTAAAGCAAAAATGTAGGTCAATGTGTACAGAAAAGTGTCACTCCCAGAAGATGAAAGACAGACATCCTGAAATAACTCATCTTAAATTTTCCTTGATTAGTTTTCATGCATTGATTGAAGAGACATTCTTCTATTATTCAAAAATCATTTCACTTTATTTTGTTTGTGATGTACTGTATTTTACCTCCCAAATTGCTGCCTCAGCAACGCTGTTTAATTTTACTGAAACTCTGCCCTTGTTTCTATCAACGATACCGTACACTTACATATCTCTGTTCGCTTCTGATTCTGTCAAAGAGGAGGTAAGTATAATAGTTTTTATGAAAAAAAGCATATTTTTACTTTAAATTTATGTTTAGCTATTTTAAAAAAGTAAGGTCTTTTTTTAATTTTTTTTAATATTATTGAATTTTTTTTTGAGAAGTAGATATTATTTTGCTATTAATTCTCTTTTCGTTTTAATCAGTGTCACCAGTAATTGTTTTTAATATAATATACACTTCTTTTTTAACAGATTTCGGTTCCAGACGAAATTTACAGCGAGACTTTGCAACTATTTTTTAATTACCAACAAAGCAACACTAGATTGTAATTGTCTGTTGGGATTAAGGGCTTGCGGAGGAGTGAAAGCCTATTTACTTTACCAATGTTCGTAGCTTACGTGCTAATTTTCAATCCGTAGAATATCAGCCCCAATCTTTCATCCTAAACTTTTGCTCATATCTGGGACCAGCACATCAAAGTTTTATTTTCTAACTATCCTAATGTCATTTATATATATATATATATATATATAATATATGCATAATTATATATATATATATAATATATATATATATATATATATATATATATTAATATATAATTATATAAGATATACAATAATGATAATTATTTTAATAATAAGGTACCGTTAGTGTGGTTTGTGAACATGGTGGTCAGCGGTAACACTCTGTTTTAAACTCAGGGAGGTTTCAGAACTCCACTAAGGTGGATATATATATATATATTATATATATTATATATTATCTAAATGATAATAATATATATATATAGTACTTATTATATATAATTATATTTATATATCTATCTACAAAAATGATATATATCTATATATATATATTATATATTATATATATATATATTATATTATATTATAATTATTAAATATATATATACTATATATATATTATAATATATATATATATATAATATTATATATTATATATATATATAATATATATATATTATATATAATAATATAAGGTGAGATTATAAATAAAAGGAATGGAAAAACTTTTTTTGAGGAAAGTTTATTTAGAAGAAAGGTTTACTATATATATGTAGATGTAAAGCAGTGTATTTAAAAAAAAAAAAAAAAAAAAAAAAATTTATTTTTTATATAATTACTTCCCGAGACGCATGCTTTGTCGTAGTACTTTTTAGATCGTGCAACATTTTTTAATGGTTTGCCGAGTTTATATTTATTTTTTATTTTTTTTAAACTAATGGGAACCCAAGGGTATAGCACCGATGGCACGGAGTCGGTGGTCCTCGTTTCCCGGGCACGACAGGGTAGGACTTATTTCCCACCCTGCGGGGAGGGTCTCCGAACGCCCGCTCTTTGGTAATTAGTGGGTGTGCGGGATTGCCTTCGCCTCCTAACGTGGTATGGAAAACGTTCCCCCCTCTGTTCCCGTCGGCTCGGCCCGCTACTCGTGGCCGTGTAAATACTTTATTAGTAACAGTATTTTAACGGCATTTTAGGGGGCTCGAGCGACGGGGAACAGATGGGGGGGACGTTTCGCATATCGTAGGGGGGGGCGAGGAACCCGCGACACCAAATACCAAGAGGGGTTTCGGAGACCTCCACGGAGGGGGGAAAATTAGTCACTAGCTCTGCGTTCCTCCGGAAAGGCCGAGAAGACGACTCCTGCCATCGGTGCGTATACCCTTGGTATTTATTTAGTTTAAACAAAATATAAAATAAAATAAATAAACTCGCAAACATTAAAAAATGTTGCACGATAAAAAGTACCAACGGCAAAGCATGCGGCTCTGGAGTAATTTATATATATAAAAAAAATAAAGAAAATAAAAAACATTAAAATCATTGCTTTTCATGTTCTAACATATATATAGTAACTTTTCTCTAAATCTTTTTCTGTTGGCATAATAGTTTTTCCTTCCTTTATGGTAACCTTCACTATATATATTATATTAGATAGTATATAATATATAATATATATCTTAATATATGTAGACTATTTATAGTATATTATATTATATAATATTATTATTATATATATATTATACTATATATATTATACTATTATATAATATGATGTTAATATATATATATATATATATTTGTTGGATGAGAACATATTTTTTTAAATAGTTCGCATTAAATAACAGCTGGGGAAGATAGATGAGTGAGATGCAATCGAAGCGAACTGTGAATAGAAAAGTGAGACATCAGGGAGTTTCTATACTAAGATCTAGATCTTTTGTCTCAGGGAAGGAGAAGGTTTTGTGGTCAGATTCAGTTAAAAAATTTTATATAAAGTGGACAATATTTTTTTATTATAAGAGAAGTTTAGAAAATTGAAATTACATAACAATTTAGAACTATTTAATATCAATATTTTAGATCGTGATGAGAATAAAGGCAACAAAAATGTTTTTATTTTGATTCTTTTCAATAATGTATAATAATGAGATATGATATCTTTGCTGCCAAGGATATTTTAACGAATTTTTAGTTTGTCTTTTTATTGCTAAAGATTGTGAAATTTTAATTATATGTTTTCGGGCAATATATGAATTTGTTGAACGTTGAATGGATGAGTTAAGCGGAAGTAGATAACAAGATTTATCTTTCGCATGTTTTAGAGGCTGAGGAAACCTTTGTACATCATTTTTCCATGAACCCCTGCATTATAGACTATGAAAGGTTGTGGCCAAGGCTAGAAGCGGCTACGTAAAAAAGGAAAGTCGTCGGGTTTACAATGCTTTCTGCATGGGGAATCGAAAGTTGAGAACTAAGCGTGATAAAGGAGGTGAGGAAAAAGGATATTTTCACGATTCCGAAATTGCACTATAATGGCATACTTTTTGCCGGGGAAAGGAGGTGGAGGGCATGGATTGATGGAAAAGAGATCTGGATGTGGTTGGGGTTTGTGAGGTGAGGTAAGAGGAAGTGGAACGTAAGAGATTAGATAACGAATATGTATTGATCTACAAGGGGGAGAGGGAGAGGAGAAGTACGGGAATAGTGAATCATCATCATGAGACGGGAACTCAATAGAAATGTAATGGAAACTTTGTTAGTAACGAAAGATAGATTGTATGTATGATGGCGAGTTGAATGTGACAGTGAAGGAGAAAGCGATGTGCTTACTTCAAGGTGTGACTGCGACGGCACTGAGGGGAAGACATTGAGGGGAGCAAAAATGGAATTTCAGGTGGAAGTTGTCTCACAGACGTATGACGCGGTAAGAGGAGAAAAGGAAAATTAATAATGGGTAGATATGACCGCTCATGTGGAATGCTGAATTTGTTGGAGGTAATATGGATTCCATGGAATAAGGGAAGAGAAAGTTTGATGAGAGTATCCTGTCGACTTTGCGATGGAAGAAAAGAGCTGGCGTTATGAATAATTCTTAACGAACATGAAAAACAGAAAATTGACGTGTGGTTAGGGGAGTGGCGGAGAAAGAGAGCACATGGAAAAAATAATGATTGGCATGATGCTGATAGCGATAGAGGATGTTTTGAGATGTGAAGAAGCTTATCACATCGATTTCACTAGATCAGACATGATGTGTAATTAGGTAACTGATTTGGGAAAAAAAGACTAAATACGCAAGGAAGATACAAGAGATGATACTGTTTGAAAAGCTTTAGGGTGATGGTGTTTGTGATATATGTGGCTGTGTTAAGTTGAATTGAGAGACTCACTACAAAGAATTGTCGAAGAGACGAAGAAAAGAAACTGCGGAGGTGATTTGTAAGACTTTAAACAAGAGTAGATCGAGAATTGCACAGCCGAAATACTAGGAAGAAAAAGTCGCGGGGAATCGAAAAGAGACGGCATGGTGGATGAGGATGTTAGAAGCAGTGAAGCTAAAAAACAAGAGAATAGGAATGATTGAAGACGAGAAGGAAGGAACAAATAGAATGATGTAAACGCTAAGCAACGATGCAGAGGATGTAAAAGAAGAAGTGTGGAGATTACTTGGAGAAGAATAGGAAGAGAATGAATAGAGGATACGAAGAGCCGGAAAACTTTTATATGGGAATGGCAAGAGCATGAGAGGACTGTAAAGAACCGGAAATGAAGTAGGTTTGAAAGTGAGGGAGAATCCTCTTTTAGAGGAAGAAGAGGTGACGGAAAGATGGAGCGAGTTCGAGAAATTATTGAAAGTAGAGGAAGGGGATGAGGAAATGGATGAAATACCCTTGAGAGAGTAAGACAAGAACATGGGGAAATTAGAATGATAGAGATAGAGGGAAGTGAAAGGAAGCAGTTAGATACTAAAAATTGGGAAAAGTGCAGGATAGGATGGGGCTGAATAATGAATTATTCAAAGAACACGTAATCATCATCATCATGCTGATTATGATTGTAACTCAAGTATGGAAAGACGAAAAATACCAACAGAACGGAGGAAAGCAGTGAATCCTTTTTGTCCGATAGCATAAGGGAGATTAGAGCATAATGTGGAAATTAAGAGGGATAGTAATTGTTTGTGGGGCGAGTAGAAATATAGAAGAGGATTTAAAAAAGATTGAGGATGAAGGGTCGAGGACAAGATTAGGATAAATGGCAGCAGCGTTTCAGATTTAGGAAAAAGTATACTTACCTAAATATTTTACATGAAGATGCTGAAGAGGAAATAAAAGAATGAGAAAGCGTATGCTGCATTCAGAGACTTGAAATAGCACTCGATAAATAAATAGGGAAAATACTATGGAGAGGTTAGTAGAATCGATCTATGCATACAGAATTGTCCTGATAGCAGGCATTTAAAAGTAATGTATGAAAAACCAAGTAAATACGGTTAGAGCGAAAGGAAGAGAGAATTTTGTTTTGATGAAATACGGGGTTAGACAGGAAGTGTACTGTCACCATTGTCCATTGCACTTTACCTGGATATGCCAATTATGCTAATAAGGGAAATAGTGAGCACACTTTAGTTTTGATGCGGATGAATGCGCAAGGTGGATAACTCAGGAGGTCAAAGATCTGCAAGAAGCTGTGGAAATAGGTGGAATGAGGTACTGAAGTCCATGGGCATGAGAATAAATAGAGGGAAAAACCGGAAATAATGGTATTGCACAGAGAGAGGGAGGAGATAATAGTGAGCATAGAAATATAAGGTTTAGCAAGTGAATAGATTTAAGTATTTGGGCGTGTATTTGATGATCAAGGAAGAGCCAAAGAACAAGTTGAAAGGGAGAAAATTGGAGTAAATGAAAGTTTTCATAGAATCTGGTGAATGTTATTACCCGTTGCTGGGAGAAGGGATACAACAGGTTGAATATTAATATATACAATACATTCTGAGCGATATTGTTGTATGGATCTGCATGCTGGTCAATGAATACGATGCAAAAAAGGCAGTAAAGCTAAGAAATGAGGGTATCTTAAACTCAGATGAGAGGAGTAGTCGTGAAAAGGACAGATGATGGAAGAAGCTTTTGAAGCGAGTAGAACTAGAGTGGAACTGTGTTGAGTAAGTGGGAGAGAAACCAGTAAGATGGTTTGGACTGTGAAAATTATGAGGGAAGGGGAAAGATTGAGAGAGATGATGGATTGGAAACCAGAAGGAAGGAGAGCAGGAAGACGAGGAGAGATGGATGGATTGAGTGACAAAAAAGTGTTTCCCTAGTTACAGGGGATCAAGTTTTCTGTGTAGTAAACAACGTATATGGAGAAAGAACATTTGGAGATGATTGATCTTTTGAGAAGATTTTGGAGGAGTAGCACCCTGACAAGGCTACGTAACAGAGTGGATGGTGACATTACAACATTAATAATGTGAGGTAATTTCATCGTGTGAGTGCGCTTCTCTCTCTCTCTGTTAACAATGCATACATATAGTATTATATAATATTTATATATATATTATATATAATATATATATTATATATATATATATATATATATATTATTATTATATATATAGGCTATATATATTATATATAATATATATAAGTATATATTATAATATATATATATATAATATTATATATATTATATATTATATTATATTTATATTATATAATAATATAATATATATTATATATATATAATATATATATATTATATATATATATATATATTATATAATTCTTAAATATTTGAATCAAAATATAGAACTAATAACCTGCAAATGAAAAATCGAGTTAAGCATGATGGAAAATCGAAAAATTACATATATTTGGTTTTGATCAATACTATTTTTTATTTTATAAGCAATCCCTTTGTATTTCATCAGTTTTGAACGTCTTAATAATTTTTTATAGGGACATTTTTCCTTTTTTGAATTGAAAATCACTTCACATATACTTTGGAGAATTTTATATCTTTTCATTGAGGAAATGAGGTTGGTTTTTCAATATAGGGAGTAAGAAGAAGATAGAGAAAATTTTAAATTTTCGTTAATTATTTATTATTTTAAGAAATGATTTTCATCAATTCTTAGCATTAGCATAAACTCAAGGTGAAATTTCCATGCAATGATTACAGTTTGAACGAAGATAATAATATTGAATAATTCTCCATCTTCAAGGGAAAAAGATATTTTAACTGTTGTATTAAAAATTAATGCATAATACAAATTTAATTATTTCAATGGTATTAATAATTTATTATTTTTCCCTATTTATTGATTTATTTCTATTTTGAAAAATATATCTGAGAACTTATAGCATTCATTAGAAGTAAGATTAGAATAAGAAGTCTCTGACATTGCTTGTGATTCTATTTTTCTCTCAAACATTATGAATTATCAATTGGTTTTGCAGTATACTTTGATCGTTGCTTCAGCCATTGGCTTGCGACGCTTTCAAATATCCAAAGTAAAGCAACCTTTGAATGCCCTTTTTACGAACATTTATTACAACTGTATGTTCGTGATTCAGATAGTTAGCCTTATTTTTGCAGTAACCTTTCTTCCAGTAAATTTTAGTCGAATGAGAAGAAATTTCGACTTGGAAACCCCAATCATGAAGATCTTTCTCCATTCAATTCCCATCATTCTATCCTTTTTTTTTTATCTAATCTCACTGTTTATTAGCATGTACTCAAGAGTCTATTTGAAAATTTTTGAAAAGATTATCAAGACACTTCACAAAGGAAAGAGAATTTGGAGAGAGACATATAAAAACGTTTTTTATCTTTCTTGTTGTATAATTTTGTTACCTCTCTATATTAGTATTTATGTTTACTATCTTTACGAATTCTATCTCAATGTTAATTTTCATGAAAAAAATTTGATTTTACTATTCTCTGTTATAGCTCAGTTGTTTTCATATATTCAAATGCCGGCAATTGTTTTAATATATTGGGGAAATATGGGAAAACTTTCTAATAAAATAAAAAAATTAGAAAAGAGAAATGTTCATATTTTAAAAGTAAACCCTGGATTTTTTTGCAAGCAAATGTCGGATTCCCAAAAGATGAAGGACATTAACTCCGAAATAAACTTTATTAAGGTTTCTTTGATCAACTTTCTTACATTCATGGAAGATACATTCTTCTATTACTCAAAGCCCATTTCACTTTACTTTGTATATTTTATATTTGTTTTTACTTCTCAAATTACTTCTTCAGCAACTCTGTTCAATTTTACTGAAGCTCTGCCAGTGTTTCTATTAACAATACCATGCACTTTTATAATTTTTATTGCTTCTGATTATTCCAGAGATGAGGTAAGTAGCTTTTTTTAATGTTAAATAAAAAATATATATTTTGCTTATAATATCTTTAAGAGGGTCTGTTTCGGAAAAGGTTTTCAGTGATAAAATCTTCTTCATAAATTTAAAATTAAATATTTACGTAAATGTGTATAAGAAGTTTATAAATTTGATGTTGATGAAATTTTCGTATAACGTCTTCAACAGTGAATCATCCGTTGTTCCTTTTGACAAGGTGTTTATAATAACGATAAAAATATATATCCTCACTGGAAGTTCGTTATCAAGAAAACACTATTTTCCTATGAACTCTTCATCGCTTGTAAGAATGAATACAATCTATTAATAATACCTCTTTAACCCCTGTTTGATAGCTAATAGGGTGGAGTTTTGCTTGCCTAGCATAAGGTATATATACCTTCGGTCTATGGGAATATTGGAATATGTATACATTTTTTGGATTTTTTTTCCTGAAAATCATGGGCCTACAGTAGGTCATAAGCACACGTATAAATAATAATGTTATTTTAATAATAATAGTTAAATTAAAGTTTAAATGAAGCTCATTCTAACTTCTCTTGGTGGGGTGAATAGGGACAAAATATGGGGTGAATAAAGAAATCTCTCAGAATTAATAATATTTATGTATAAATTTAAATTTTTATTTTAATTTTTATTTAATATAGGTAATTGTTTATTATATTAAAATTAGCCATAAGTATTAAAAATATCAATAATGATACATAAAATAAAATCTAAAATGTGGTGTCCTATTCACCCAATTCAGGGGATGAAGATGGACACTTCTTGGAATTCATATTTTGCGTATAAAATTAGAGAACTTTTTCACTAAGGTTTTGTACAAAATGCACCGCGGTTCCTTTAATTCCTATATCTATATGGAAATTCGTAAATATTTCTGTTTAATATTTCACATTTAATTTAATATTAATATTAAAGTTTAATATTAAATTTAATATTAAAGTTTAATATTTAACATTTAATGCTTCACATGATACAGTGTAATGCTCAAATTAGAACAAATCAATACCCTTCAAAGTGATCTGCATAAAATCAATATTAAAATATGCACAAACTTATTCTTTTTATAACACATAAAGTATACTTCAAATGCTAAAAAAGTGAAATATACTTTAAGAAAATTGTCCTCCTATAATACATTAAATTGTTTTAAAAATATAAAAGTCTCTCATAAATTTAATAGGATAATCTAAATAAAACTTGTATTACTACCGTATTGCTATTGAATGAGAAAAAAATTATTTAATTATTATTTTGTTCTTTTATATTAGTCTCATTCACCCAGAATTTTTAACTGTCCCAATTCATCAGCACTCGGAGCATGAGGTATTATAATATATATATATTACAATAATAAAGATAGTAAGAATATATATATATATATAGATATATATTTGTATAATATACATATATTATATATATATATACTATATATATATTATTATAGTTTTTATAATTATCAAATAAATATATATACTAATTTATATAATATATAAATATATGTAATACATTTTTAGATACCAATAGATAAATATAGACAATATAGATCATATATATATATATATATATATGATATATATATATGATATATATAATATATATATATATTATAGTATATTAATATAGTAGGCGCATATTGCTGATGTTCGATTTTTTGTACCACTCGATTTTTACCTGCCCTTGATCTTTTTTGGCCTTGACCTTTTGGCAACCTGAATTTTTTTAGCCCAAATTTTTACTGACTTGACCTTTTTTGGGCTTGACCTTTTGGCCTTGACCTTGTTTTGGCTTGACCTTTTTTGGCCTTGAGTTTTTCTTGCCTTTGACCTTCTTTGACGCCCTTGCGAAAAGGGGCGTGCTAGGATGCGAAGCATCCGTACGTACGTATTCCCCTATTTTGACCCCCTTTTAGGCTTTGGGCCCCTTTTGAAGTTTTGGCCTTGGATATTTCGTCTTGGCCTTGACATAGTTTTCGCTGAAGCGTTATTACGGCTGAAATTGGACCATTTCTTTAAAGGGTCATTGGAGGGGATTAAGTGGTCATAAATTTAACTCAGGCTCTGTCACCTTGCCTTTGGTAGGTGACTGTGCTATAATGAGGTCATGTAGTGTATCTGACTGTTTGGATCGTCCTAACTTATTTAATCCGCGGTCGCACAGCACAACACACACCGCAGCGCACCACACACACACACACAACTTACACTTATACACACATTCATTATGACACTTTACACTCACCCATAGATACTTACACTTACATTACACTTATACAACGTACAAACACACTACCACCCTTTGGTCTTCCATGGGTCAATTTTGGGCAAACCTAATTTTTTTGGCCTATCCTAATTTTCGCATGACATAATTTTTCGGGCAGCCTTTTGTCTTCCAGGGTGCAATTTTGAGAAACCAAGATTTTTTCGGTCAAGCTCTTTTGATTCCAGGGGCAATATGTCCTTGTAGCTTTTTGACCTTGTTAGTTTTTTTTGATGACGTCATCTTTGTGACACCTATGATTGAATGGTTCAGCTTTGATGTTCAGTACGATTTTGATGGTTATGCTTGGATGGCTCAGCATTATTGATGAGCTTCATCTTTATGACGTCATTTTTGTTGGCATCTATATTGATGATTCGCTTTGATTGATCAGATTTTATTGATGGCAGAGCTTTGAATGGTGTCCAATCACCGAGAGTATATATGGGATGTTCTTTTAGTGTGTCTATGATGAGTATTCTATGAGTGCAGGTGAGTGCCCGGTGAGTGGCATGAGTGCTCAATGAGTGGCCAAGTGGTGCCAATGGTGCCAAGTGAGTGCTCACATAGTAACAACTGAGTGCATTTTTTTTCATAGCTTTTTAGCCTCGCCCTGAGCTGAAAGCCCTAATATGGTGTCTACCCTTAGGTTATAAGGTATGAGGAATCGATTGGTGAATATTACAAGCTGCTAGGATGCTTCTTACTATGAGTTAGTCACTCTTTTTCTATCACTTATAGTCTATATATATATATAGATATTATATACTATATAATATAATATATATTTATATATTATATATAATATATATTATATTATAGTAATAATAGTATTAGCCGTGCACACACACACCCACACACACCTAACCTAACACTTACACTTATACCACATTCACTATGACATTTTTACACACACACTGTGACACTTATAAGCACTTACACTCCTCATAGACACTTATCACTAGCCCATATACACTTACCCCCACTCACCATAGACACTTTCAACTTACATAATACACACTGTATGACACTTATAGCGCTTACCCTAGCCATAGACACTTACACGTACCCTATAGACTTACACTCACACACACACAGATATCCTTACACTACACTCACACACTCGTATTTGATGCTCAATCCTTGAATGCCTAGCATTGTGCCCATCGACACTTGATGGATTGATGCCGCAGCATTGATGCATTTTCTAACGTTTTTAGCCTTTTCTACCCTCTGCATCATAGAAAGAGCTAGATCTGAGTTTTCCCTAGGGTCATAAGCTGAATAACAAGGGCGCAGCATAGCGCACTTCGCGCACCAAGGGAACACCTCGCGCGTTCCTCGCCGAGCGTGCGCCCTCGGAGGCGCAATAGTTCCGCATCGAATGAAAATATATATAACTATGATCTTCATTTTATTTCATACTTAAATACATTTTTATTAACAACATTTTGCGATCCTAAAACTTTACTCATTACAGACCTATTATTATTGTTTAACACATATATTTATTAACATTATTTTTTTCCTTTTATATTTTTTGTGGTTATCTTTTAATTTATAATTTTAAAAATTTGTATGTAAGAGAAAAAGCCAGAGTGCTTGATATATAATATTTTATGTTACTACAATTGTCGAAATTTTATTAAAAATTCAAATACGACTTAAAGCAGTAAATCAGTAAATCAATAGAGGTGTTAACCTAGCAACAAAGGGATTAGTAGCTTTTGTTTTACTTTAATTTACTGCTTTTTAATTTCATGTTTGTACATTTTAACTCATATTGTTTTACTGCTTTAAACTCTATATTTTAATTAATCCAACGTTTCATTAAAGCATAATCAGGTAAATCAATAGAGTGTTACATAGCAACTAGGATTAGTATGCTTTTGTGTTACTGCTTTACTGCTTTAACTCATGGTTTACTGTTTTAACTCATATGTTTTATTGCTTTAGCTCATATGTTTTACTCTTTAACTCTTATGTTTTTACACCTACTTAAGCAGTAAATCAGTAGAATCAATAGGGGTGTTTACCTAGCAAATAAAGGCTTAGTATTGCTTTTGTTTTTAACTGCTTTACTGCTTGTAACTCATGTTTTACTGCTTAACTTATGTTTTTACTGCTTTAGCTGCATATGTTTTTACTTGCTTTACTCAGATGTTTCTGCTTTATCTCGTGTTTTACTTTGCTTTAACTCATTATTGTTTTATGTTTAATCATTATTTAATTAACATTACTCTTAAAGAAGAAAGAATATAAAGATCAATAGAGCTGCACATACAGTCACAAGCAGAGTAATGGCTTTGTTTTGATGCTTTACTGCTTAAACTCGTGTTTTACTGCTTCACCTCTATGGTTTTACTGCTTTACTCATATTGCTTTATTGCTTATACTGTTTTAACTCATATGCGCTACTGCTTTAACTCATATATTTATAACATTATGTTTTTAATACTTTTTATTTTTATATGTATTTTATTATTTTATTATTGATTATTTTTATTCTTTATTTTTATTTTTATATTTTTTTATTATTATTTTTATTTTTATTATTGATTATTTTAGTATTATTTTTATTTTTATTTTTATTACTATATTTAGTGTTATTTTACTTCCATGCCTATTGTTATTATTATTTAACACACATCACACACACACACAACCACCCACACACACTATAGCACACACAACAACACACACACACACATCATCACTTAAGTGCATACGCATACACACACACACACACCGCTGCATCATCACATATCAAAAAGGTTCTTTTGTATGAACATATTTATTAAAACATTATGTTTTAATTAAGCACGTACATTTTATATTACTCATTCAATATAACTAAACATTATTTCAAAGTTTCTTAAACTTCTATAAATAAATCCATCATTATCTTTGAACAAAGTAATTTATTTATAACTGTTAAATCCTATCTGAATTACATGAAATTTAAATTATTTTTACTAAAATTTTATGAAATTTTTAATTAAATAACATATTATTTTGTTTACGTACCTAAAGTGCAATAAATGTCAGTGAAATCATAAAGGCAATGCCCTAGCAGCCTTATCACCAGCATCGAGTTTTGTTCTAGTTGACTTACTGGCTTTGCATATCTGTTAGCCATGTAGATCAGTATCAGAATAACAAAATAAGTTCTCTGTTAACAGACATAACATGTTATTTTATTAAAACTCTTTCGTCGTATTTTTAAGTGTTTAAAAATAAACTATTATTATTATTACATTTATATTTTTCGCTCAATGTTAACTAAAAATATTTCAAGTTTTTTTTAATTATTCAGATTAATTATCATTAGTTATTAATTATCATATAGTAATTAATAACACGAAAAATACACAACAACGCGCACTCTTTACAGATACGAAAACTGACCTCTCTGTGTAAAATGTGTTGAAGATAACTGTTCGAACTAAATTTAGGATAAGCCTTTTGTACCCCGGGGGCGATTTAGCTATTCCGTGTCAAAATTATTTCAAACTGACCTTTTTCTTTAAAATGTGGTGCAATAACTAAGTTAGGCCTAAATTGGCCTAAATTAAGGATAAGCCTTTTTGTAGTCGGGCTGTTTAAAGCCTAATACCAGGTAAAAGGTAATTCCAGTATATACATTACATATTGTTATTATATTTTAAAATTGATTCGTTTCAAAAATTTATCTCGGTAAGATCCTTTATGCAGGTAAGAAGGAAATGTTTTCCTTACTTGTGATTGGACGAGTAATCCTTATCTCTATATGACTCCGCATGTGATTGGTCGAGAATTATTTTATCGTCTTTTTGGTTTTTAAGGTATGTAAACATGTTTTTTTCATACCTGAGGCTTCTGTGATTGGATGAACTTAACTTTGTTCTTTAATACGTTGTTATGAGCAGGTGTGTTTTTATTAGTCTTTTAGACCCCACTTCATCTTTAAAATCATAGTCATTTTACTTGTTAAGCGGTGCACAAGTTCTTGATTTGTATTAAAAGTGTTTTTTTTACTTAAGTGTCATATATTCTATAATTAATACGTAATTGAGGAATATTATGTAATTTCACTCAAATATGATAATAGATTTATCACTAGATGTTATAGTAGATCACGTGAAGCAAAGCAAGAGCGCCGAAGCGCGACCGTGCGGAACAGCCCGCATGAAACGCCGGGCGTATATATTACTACGGCGGTGCGAAAGATATGGGGCGGTTGTTTTCAAAGTGGTAAGGGCACAATCTAGAGGATGATATTTTTGGACACCGTCCAGTTAGTATGTATATATATTAGTTTTGTACTGGATCAAGGTATAGTTTACGGAACCTTATAACTATGTTCATGCCGCATATAGTTTATTTTAAATTCCTGATATATTGTGTTTATTAAAAACATGTGAGATAATTGTCTTGGATCTGGTTTACCTGAATGCGATACAAAAGCTGATGTAGAAGAGGTTATGAATAGGCTTTTTACTTCGATGTAATTTGAATATAATAAATTATGAACTAATACTGGAAGGTCATACAGCGAAATTACGGATTGTACAAGGAGGGGAATTTATCTAGGTATTCACCGTCGAATGAGAAGTGTAATTTTAGACACATTTTAAACAACTTTTTTTCATAACTTATACATGCAGAAGATAAAATCGTAAAGAATACTTAAAAAGGGAGATATGAGGATAACTTTATAACATTAACTCTAGCCTATGTAGGTTAAGCTTTTAAGGCATATCAAATTGTTTAATTCTTCAAGTATAGAGTCTTAAAAGAATACACAAAGAGGAAATGGACAGCGTCTACCCCGGCCGTATTTGTTCTATTTCCCTTAAGGAATTATAACTTTAGAAAATAAAAAACCTGCTTTTCTACAAAACAATATACGTGGGCCCATCTATATATATATTATTATATATATATCATATATATATATATATATAATATATATATATATATATATATATATATTATATTCTATATATTGTATATTAATATTAATATTATAATATATATATATATAGTATATTATATATATATATATATAATCTTATATATTATATATATATATTATATATATATAATATATATACTATATATATAATAGTATTATATATATTATATATTATACATATATACGTATATAATATATCTATATTTATAATTATATATTATACAATATATATATATATATATATATAAGTATATATCTATCTATATATATATACTATATATATAGTATATATATAATATATTAAAAATCTCTGAAAATTTATAACAGTAATATAATAAAACTTTAAATGTGCTGCATACTGCCCTATAATATATTGTTTTTTTTCAAGAATGTCCAATCCCGGGTTTTACCTAAAAACTCAGACCTGGTGGGTTGGGGACAGCTCTTGATGAGGTATTCAGTGGAAAACCGCTAAGTTCTGTAACATACAACTAAATTGTAGCTAACTTACTAGCTTCCAAGAGCCTCAGATTATGATGGATAAAGGAAAGTCATAAATAGAATTTAAATATATTTACTTAATTACTTTACTTAATATAGTCCTGTTTTGTCATTACTATATAACGCTGTAAATAATAGCAATATCATTACCTTTTACAAAGTTTCACTAATTAGGAAATGACATTCATTGCAGTGGGAATTGGACAGTGTCTGTTTCCAAATTTTGTTTAGTTTGTAAATTTTATACCTTAATAGTAATTTTACCGTTTAGATGAAATGACATTTCAAAAAACAATTCAATTATTGATCATTTTCAAATTTTTCCTCAAAAAAGAATTTAAAAAAAAAGACCCCCCAAACAAAAAACAAAAAAAGAGAAAAAAAAAACTGGGCCAACCACCAGTATTTTTTCCATCCCTGATGAGATGTGAACCAAATGTTAATTGTCATGAATGATTTTTTATCCATGCAATTTTTATTATCATGCGGATAAATAAAATTGGTATGAAGCTGTGTATATTTGCAACAGATACATATTTTTTTACATTTAAGAAAAATTTTGGTAAACCTAACTCTTTTGCCGAAATTTACAGAAAAATTGTCAACATGTCAGCAATTTTAAAAAGAATATCCGTATCTGACCCAGGAACCTCCTGAGCATCAGCATGAAAAATTTCTTTCGAAAACTTTTATGTCATTAACCCAACTATCATTATTTCAATTTTCAAGTTGTTTTGACAAATTATATGTTCCCGCTAATCAAAACGTGTACAACTGTGTATTGGGCAAATCGTTGGGTGTAGGTAAAAAATCACTTATATAAATGTTGCTTGTCTCGTTGAATTTTGTATACTCTGAAAATTTTATAAATATCAGATGAATAATATAAAGTTGTTTTTTATCATTATAAATAAAAATCTATATTTTAGCACAATTTTTGCAATTTACTCCTTGATTTAATATTAAAAAATTAGCCAGAAAACCCTGAATCATGATTTTTTTTAAAACTCTAATACTTTTGGATAATGCATGACATATAAATAGTAAAAGTTTTTTGTTACGAAGTTTCATTGAAATTAATGTATAATGATGGGTAAAGACTAAAGACAGTGTTCTAATCTTCAAAAAATGTTTGAAAATTATGCTTTGTGATTTTTAACTAGAGCTTTACCTTTGAAAAATTATTTCAACGGGATACTATCAACCATTCGTTATATAATAATTTTACCAAAAATTTATTCAATATGACCGTATAACCACATTAAATTAATGGTAGAGGAACCATACAAATGTGGAAATAATTTACAGTGATTTTTTAAAGAACCTTTTTACCGATTTTTAGAACTTTTTGTAATACTATTTTATTCAAATATTATATTCATAACTCTAACATATAGGAAACTTCATGTATTTAATGTTGTCTGAAACACATTATTATTGCATTTCAAATTGAATTGGCATTAGCGTATATATATATATATTTTAAATCACCTCTGGCTTGGTAATATTATACTATAAGCATACTGTAGCTAATGATCCGTCATAACAAATATACTGTTTTACGATTAAATATATATATAATGACTATATATATATATGTTAGTGAATATAACGTAATACTCAATTTAGTAGATTATTTATATAATTAACAATCACAATATAACGTATAAGAGATACGGGCAGATAGTCTTACGTATTATATTATATCAGCTATGCGAAACTATCCTACTTAGTAAAGTATATATAGTAGTAATAACACCCCCTCTAAATTTGAATGTAATGAGAATATCTTATTATTATACTTTACTATACACTAAAATTCAGAGAAAGTAACATATGAAATACGTATAATCGAATTGATATAATACGGTAATAAATGTATAAAACCATTATATCAGTTCAAAAAGGGTTAATATATATTAATTATTCTCACGTATATATATATAGTATTCAAGACAACATATCAGCAATAACATTAAGTGCTAAAATAAGTATATAATATTACTTTTTATATATTAATTAACTAAATACCAATAAATATCGAATATTTAAAATACTGTATATAAACATATGTTATAGTTATCTAATCATAGTTTAATTTTAGATTAAGAATATTAGCAATTTGACCAGAAACTATAATGTAATAATATATAATTGTAGCAATGACAAATACTGAACACATACTCTTCGCACGAAATAAACTACTAAACATTTACAAAGTTCAATACTTATATCGTTACAGTATATAAAGTAACTAGCATTGCGTACAAAACGTAACTATTCACACATTTTTAGCTTGTTACAATATTTTCTAATACAATAATTAATTAATTTTTACATTGACACAGTAATTAAATTTATTAAAACAAAATTATTTATAGCATAACAATTGTCTATATTATATATCTATACATGAACGCAATAAGAATCAACTGTAATATGAACATATTGAAAAAAGTTTATATATAAATCCAAACATAATCAATTATAAAATAAGTTATTCATTTAGAAATATTAAATATCATAGTAAATATATATTGTAATATAGTTATATACTATTGAAGAGATATTATTATAATTAATTTATGAGATTTAAATCAGTAAATCAAGTAAATCAACCACATATATATAACTCAACTACTACAATCTACGAACCATTCTGCATTCAATGTTTTACTTCATCTCATTATTGATTTCAGTAATATTTTCGAGAAATATACTTAAATATTAAAGATAATTTACCTTCGTAAGCTTTGCAAGTGAAAATATCGAAGTATATTATAATACATCGGTTTAAAACAATAATAACTATATAATATAAGTATTCTATATATATATTTATATATATATACTAATACTTCATCGAATTATAATATGCATTAAATTAGGAATAATAACGTTCTGTATTTACATAAACCGGGATATAAAACATAAACATTTAGTATTATTATCATATTTGAGTTATCAAAGAAATAATGGTAGAATTGATGTTATAGAGCATATGGTATACTTGAGACCGATTAAACACCTACACACACCATAAGTGCGATTACGAATTTAGAACAACTAACATAACAGACTCGCCGCGCTTAACAATACAGATAAGACTGACCATTATAAAGCGGTATCTTTTACAGGATCAAGGAGCGTTAACCCTTGATATTGTTCCCGAGGGTTAGTCTTACTATATCTTTTTATAGGTCAAGCTAATATCTATCTAACATATCGAGATATACTATATAAGAAAGGTTTTAAAGATCTTGAACAGTATACATTGAGATATAGCAGAGTCAAAGATCGGATCTTTTAAATTAATTTGCTGAACGGATAAAAGCGGTATAAAGACAGAGAATAACCATGAATTGCTTTGCTTTGGTAATTGGACATTTCTGGACGCGTTGCATAAGTTAGTAAATCTAAAGTATCTAATCACTATGATTAATAAGCAGTAAGTCTAAGCCGAACATATTGGTACCATAAAATTCCAAAGGAGACATATGATTCTTAATAATATAGGCATTATCATGTAAAAGAATATAAAATTTGGAGACAGTCTACAGCGAACTAATGGAAATATAACTATATCTTCTAGGTATTAAGGGATGGATATTTGGCACTCTAGGAGAATGAAAGAAAAAACATCCCATGACCAAATCAAAATTACGGAAGGTTGCAAGGTTACGTAACTAATAGCCAGATATCATGAACACCATGAACAAGAGAATGTTTTCGAGTTATGAAAACTATAGGATCGTGCATAACAAAGTTTACTGAGACCACATAACTCTATATTGATATAAGATGATGTATACATTTATAACATATAATGAAGGTAATATTTTTTGGATACAATGGAGCCTGATAGGGACTATAAAAAATATATGATAGGGTTACGTTTGGAAAATATGATTAAGAAAATCCAAGGAAAAATTAATACAACAATGTGGTAGAGAGAAGCGAAATAAATTAAGGATTGTAGCTGGTAATCTTTAAGAGAGAGAGTAAAGTCACAGTTAGAAAACATCAGTGCCTAAATCAAAGAAAACCAACACTCAGTATGACGATCCAGTCTGACAGTTACACCCAAGCTACGACTATTTTTCCCACGTTTTGAAATGCAATACTAGTCAGCCGCGCATGAGTGTAACTCGACAGACCGTAAAGGCGTATTAGTCAGAGTCAGATGTTGTCGCAAGTGAGTCCATTTAATTTTGAGACATACAGCAATAGGGTGAAAGCATTATTTATAATCTATAATGCAAATATGACTCTGGTATAATCAAAGCATAAGACTTGCAAAATGCTCATTGAAAAGATAAACACAGCACAATGAAAGATTGGAGAGTGTATTGGAAAAATAAATAGGCAGCTAATTTCTTTTCACCTTAATAAACAAAAGAAAGTAATGTTTCATCCGACGTATTTGTCATCTCAGTAGGCCTAGGTGGAACATCCACACCGCAGTTTTGACCTTATGGAAAGATGAATAAATCAGGTTGAAGTAATTTATTATTAATTATTTGTCCATAAATATTCCTAGGGCTGAAACATAATCTATTTTAAATTAATTTTCTTTTATCATTAATTATATCTATTATTAATAATATAAAAATCTATATACCTAGGAATTATCTTATTATCACTTGATTTATATTTATTTCTAAGATTAACTATTAAATTCATATTAATCTTCATTTCTGATTTATTTTTATATTAATATTATTATTCACAATAGTATATTATTATTATTAATTATTCTTATTTTATCAATAGATATTGTATTCTTCATAAAATTAGAATTATTTATTTTTTATAAATATCAATAAATTTCAAACTTATAATTTTTACTATTCATACTATCCCATCGGGTATAACAATGAAGCACGAACATCATTTACGTCCTAAATATAATATTATTACTTGAGAATAGTATAGAATGGATAATAGTGAGTTCATTATGTAGTTAGTATAATCTAGGGATAAATAATAATTTGGTCATAAGTATTAAAATTGTATCTAAGTGGAAAACGTTTAATTTTAAATGTATTTTAATTGACATATATATAGTATTTCAATTAGGGAAAATTAATTTATTATCACATGAAAGACCTTCGGTGTATAATATTTTTTTTATTAAATTTTTACATATAATCAATATTGAAGAATATAATGATCATCTATTGGTATCCAAAGATTTGCAATATATTATTTTATGTGAATTATATTATTTTATTCATTTTTTATTTTTATCCTTTATCTATTTATATAATGTGTATTATTATATATATTTTTATGATTAATTAATTAATTATTATCATTATTATTAATCATACTTTTAATTATTATTATTATTATTATTACCTTATTATTATTATTATATTATTATTAATATTAATTATTATATTATTATTATTATTATTATATTTTATTATTATTATTATATTATTATAATATTATTATATATTATTTATTAATTATTTTTTATTTTTATTTTTATTATTAGTAATATATAGAGAATTGTTAATTTTGATTATAGTGTAAATATAGATTAATTAATATTACTATATTAAGGATTGAGGTTCTGTATATGGAATTGACATTATCCATAAAATTTACTTAATACTACTATTTATATCTATTTTGAATTACTTATTATTAATTATTTATTATATGTTTATTATCAATCATATTATAATATCTCACTTATTCTTCCCTTAATTTAATTTCATTGATTCTGTATTTAAAGGGTTTGTTAATTTATCTGGCTTAATAGGTTTGCTATATTTCCTTTCGGGGGTATATTTTGAAGGTGAGTTTATGATATTTAATATTTATATATTATTATTGTTATGTATTTGTATTTATTTATATAAATCTAGTTATGGATTATTTATATAGACTTTTAAATTATCTGTTTTTATATATTTATATTTTTCTTTTTATTTATTAGTATTATATTAACTTTGATTTTTATTGAGTATTAATTAATTTTTATTTTTTGAGAGTTTGTACGTTAAATAGTATTTGATTTTAGGTTATAATTTGGGTTTGAGTGGCAGTAAATTGAAGATATTATTATTATTTATTTAATTAAAAATGACTTCAAAACAAATATATAATCTATACTTATTAATGTACACATGTTAAGTTGGACAGTTCAAACTATGAACCCACAGTTTTTATCAAGGTTGGTTTGAGTATAAAAGTGTACCTGATATAGTTCCAATGCATAACTGATATATAATGTATGTATAAAAGAAACTTTGTTTATCTAACATGAGCTTGCTCAGCCTCTGATTTTCATCAATTTTTCAGAATACACTCTCTTATTGAGTTATTATATTTTAATTATATACAATTAAATTCCACTAGGACGCTAATTATCCATAATTTCATATTGAAAATCTTTATTTTCGATTTATTTGATTTGTATCTAATATATACATATATTAGTGAAAGTGTTAGTTGCACTTGACAAAATTAAAATGTACTTTCATTCCATGAATCATATACTTCAATATCGATTTGTAGAAACAGAAAGGGATTTGAAAGAGTAGCAAATGATGCTCTAATTCATAACTCTATTTTTAATCAACGGTTTCATCTATTAATTTGAGTCACATTAAAGATAATGTAAATACATTATAGTATCCTGAATAAATATCATGTGAAGTCAATTTAAGGTGGTGGATGAATTAAAATGTTCTTTAAAACTCTGAGTGTTGTCAGATAATATTTTTAAGGGAAACATTAATTAATTAATGTTTTCCAGTAATATGTGTCTGTCGTCTTATAAATTTTATAAATGGTCGAGATGTAAATGTTATTAATTATGTGATTAAATGTAGACTTGCTCCCTATTTTTTCAGAAAAGAATTAAAGCTATCAAACTACTTTATCTTTGCAGTATAAGCTCAATATCTATATCCTTCTTAGAATTAAAAATTCTTAAAAATAATTTTATTAGATTGGTGACTTTGTTTGGCTTTTTTAAGACTTAATTTAGTTTTTTTCTTCTATAGATCCTGGGGAATCAATGTTATGTGGATTGTGGCATAAATTTATATTAAATATTAAGGAATGATGTTATTTTTGCATGGAAATTGGACAGTGGAAGGAGGGTTTTCTAATATTAATTAGCAATTAATTTAGTTTCAAATGTAAATTGAAAGAAAATGCCTCATTTTCTCAAAGAACAGTGCTATAAGATGTTGTATGATACAATAGAATATTCTTAAAGTTCCTATCACTCAATAATAAATTTTTGACTAATGTAATATGAATGATGCCTATAGGAGATATTATTGGTAATCATAGCTAAAGAGAATCATACAATAACAGAATCAAAAGAGTAATGGAATAAAATATATAATGAAAAAGAAAATTATCCACATACAGATCTGCAACTTTGGTATAGAGCAAAGAAGATTTGTTAAAATACTGAGTAATTAGCATTTTGGACAGAAGAAATGACACTATAAAATTCATTAAATTTATTCAAAGATGCTTGAGAGAAAAAGTTAACCTAAATCTCACCCATTTAGAACTTTTTTGTTGATCACAGTGGATCGTTATTATTCACCACTGGCATATTAATGAAGCTTGATAAACTTCGATTTTTTTTTTTGCCTGTATCAATTCAAACTGTTTACATAATTTTGGTAAATAAATAATAAAGAGAGTGTGTTGGATGGTTATGGGGAAGATAGAATTTCACATGATTTTACTATAAAAAAAATATATTATTTTTTATATTCAAAATGATCTTCTATTTTTTTCTTCTTAAAGTAAAGTTTCAAATTAGTTTCATCGAAATTATGAAGGGAGAGATTATTTTTCTATAATGGTTTTTTAATAGTTTTATGAATAATTTGCTTGTTAAAGTAGTTTTTGATTAGATAGAAAGGGATTAAATTGAGGATTTTTTCAGGGAAAGTCAGGGAAATCAAAAATTACTAAAATTTTCCAATCGGGTAATTTTTTGATTTCATAGTAAATATTATTATTAAACAATAACGCATTAAATTTATACGATATTTAAACAATGTTATTATTCATTATCCAAGAGAGTATCTATAATGCAACACATTACTTCAAGAGAAAACTCACCAGTGGGATGCGCCCGCTTAGATAATGAGAGTTGTGTGAATTTTCTCCATAGCGAAGGGAGGGTTAAAGTTTTCACTGCTTTACATTACCCCTTCGGGGTAATGATTTTTCCTCCTATTCACTTGTTAGAGTATTTATTTCCAACTATCCCACTTTATTTCAAGGGGCGCATCCCAACTGGGTTTTTCTTCTTGGAAGGTTAACTTGTGATTGCTTTAGATACTCTTTGTGATTTATAATTGAAACACTGTTTTATTTCGTAAGATTTAGGAGCGTTATTGTTTAAATAATTTTACTAATGTACAATTATGTTTGTTAATAAATTAATCGCTGATTTTTGATTAGATGAAATATGAGTTTTTGTAAGAATATTATACTTGAGTTGATATAACTGACGATGATGTGTAGAAACGTGAGCCTAGGATTAATGTTTTTTTGTAGAGTAATGTTTAGGTTTGCCCTGAAGAAATTATTCATTGTTCGAAAAATTATCCTGAGCGGATATTATATTCATAGTGTTCAAATGTATGTTGAGAGAGCTCGTATATCTTTGCAGTATTGACACTATTTATTGGATGAAGATAGTTGTTCAATTCTTATTTCAAGTGTTGTATCTTTGTTCATAGGATTGTGTTCCTATTGTTAATGGGATTTTTGTATTTAGATAATTACTCGATTGCTTTAACTCCTATTGCTGATCCAAGAATGATACTCGAACTGATGACCTGAATCAATTATGTCGATAAAAGTATCATTAGGCTGATGGAGAGCATAGGGGTGTCAGGGAGTATTAAGGTTGAGTTTATTGTTATATTATTATCTAAGTACCACTAAAATACTTACTTTGCTTTAAAAATCTAATGTTAAAACTATTAACGCTATTACTTGTAGTATATTTGTATTCAAGATACTTTATTTTTTTAATGTTTATTGTACTTAGGATAAAATATTTTATTTTGAATTATTTTTATTTAAATGTTATTGTTATGGTATATTAATAAAAACTTTATTTGATTTTAAATGTTTTGTCAATAATGCGTCTGTTCGTGTGTCTGCTTTAAATAATTGTTAATTGTTAATTAATTGTTAATTGTTAAATAATTTATTAGCCTGATGGTATAATCATTGCTTGGTGAGTTTATCTGTTAGTCTGAAGTTACTATTGTTATGTAAGGTATTGTTTGTTTCTATGTTAAATATTACATGTTAATGTATAGATTTCATTGGCATTTTAGGATTGCTTGAGTATATAATGTGTGAATAGGTTTACTTTTGTTTGAAGTCTGTTTATGTGTTTACTGTTTTTTTTATAAGACGTCGAGTAGTAGTTATTTTTGGATTAATGATTAGTATGTTTATTATTCGTACGTATGGTGTGTTTTAGGTTTGTCGTATAGTTAGCATTATATTATTTCTAAGTTTCAACTATGTTTATGATAGCTATATTAATGTAATAAATTCGTTGTTACGTTAGCATAGTTTATTTCGATGGATTTTATTTTGGTATATTATTGATTTATTTATTAATGAAATGAGAAACAACTTATAAATTAGATATTGTGATATATGTTTTAAATAATGATTACTATTTTTCCTGTCCAACATGAAGTGGCCTATAACCTTGTGGAGATACATTAAAGAAGATAAGAAAACAGAGTATGACAACCAAAGGAATTGTGGGATTTAAAATGCATCGAATAGAATGGGAATATTATATGCGGGGAAATTATATGATAGGAAGTTTAAATATATAATTATTATTACATTGATTTAACTATAATATATATATTATTACTGAACTTATTAAATATCATAAGATAATACTTATTTACATTTACTATAATTAATGAATAATATATTATTATATTAATTCATAAATAATGACATATTAAATTATTTAATATAATATTATGATTTATATTATGTTGAAATGTTAAAAACTATATGCTATGATATTAATAATGTCTTCGTAACTTTTTAGATTAAAGGTGTTGGCTATTAATATAGAATATATAGACATGTTATTTCTCTTCAATATATATATATATTGATTAATATATAAATATATAATATATAATAAGCAATCTGCAAGATAAATTAATCGTTAATTTGTTAGAAGATATGGCTTGGGAAAAAGTAATTGAATAGGTACGAATTAATTAGTAAAGCAATAGCTAGTTTACTTTAAAACTTGAGAAAGTTAGTGTGAGAAACTTTTGATTAATGTTAAGTAGTTTATTCGTGCCGTAAAAGAAGATGTGTCAGAGATTTTTATTAGTCAAGTGTTGTGTTGGAATGTAGATAGAAAAATGTTAGCTATATTATATGTAGATAATAAAACAATGTACGTTAGACAATAATAATTCGTATGATAGTTATATAAAAGAAACTTATTTTTAATGCACTATGTTACTTATTTAAATTATATTGTCTAACAGAATATATAACACTCTTTTGAACTGTATGGTTCGTTAGTAATTTTGCTATTCTTGTTTACTTTCTTCTAGATTATGGGTTGAAAGAAAAGAATCATTCATTACAATTTAGGGTTGTATTTAATAACACTATATTTTCATTCAGAATAGGATAGTATATATATATCGCAAGATGCTGATAACGAAAGACATCTCCCGCAGAATGCTCTACGCTTGTTTGATTGATATCTTCACGAGGAGTTCGTTATTCCCAACGATAAAATTTCATTTATAAAATATTAATTTCGTAAACAACCCGTTTGGCGACTGCTACATTGCTTGTATTCATGCTCCAGCCAGAGGGTTAAATATAAATCAGTATTGACCATCATCTTTATGAAAGGTTAAGCATAAAATAATTTTCCATGTTAATAGAGTTGGTATTTTATCTGAAGTAAGATTTGTATTTTAAAAAGAGGTAAGTCTAAAAAACTTTACTTTGTTCGTCCTTACTCGTTAGGTATTATGATGGTTAGGTACGGTTATGATAAATTTTTGGTAAATATTATTATGTTTGTTATGATAAATTTTTGGTAAATATTACTATGTTAATGTAAAATCCCGCGTATGTTCGCTTTATTGACTAAGTTGTTAATGGTAGCTGTTTATTCGTCTGGGTGTTGTGTGTTAAGTACGTTATGTTCTTAGTTTTGCTTTACAGAGAGTAAAAACTTTACTTTGTTTGTCTTACCCATTAGGTATTATGCAGGTATAGGTAAGGTTATGCTAATTTTTTTCTTGTTAAAATATTACTATGTTAATGTAAAATTAACATTGCATGTTGGATATATATTTGATAAAGTGCGACTGGATTATGTTTTTGTGAGCCTTGTTGGTTACTTTTACTGTTAATAAGTTTGGACCTTTGTTAATGTTAGGCAGATTTTCGAAGTTGCTTATGATCTGTCAGATTAGCCGTTTTCATTACTATATCTTATTTCTAGCAAATCCACACATTCTTTCAATTATTAATAAAATTATTTGTGTTATAAACGTAACAACTTATTGAATGCTCTATGACAGTTTGATGATGCAAACGCACATACGCGTGTGAAGGCATGTATAAATTGATAAATAAGATATTGTTATATAGTTTAAATTAGGGTTTTTAATGACAAAAGTGTAATTAGGTTACGTCTTTGTATGTTATGTTAATTAGATTTGTATCGCGAATTTTGAAACTTCCTAGCAGCTAATCTTATTTCCTCATTATTTGAGACGATATTTGTTATGTGTCAGATTTTCTTTGGGGAGTAATTCTAATGAGTTAGATGATCTAAAGATTAGCTTTATTATAGTGAAACTATTTTGTTTTATATAATATGTATATATTATGTGATTAACTACCACAATAGTGGATACTACCTAGAATAGTGCACTTATAAAACTCGGGATATAGTTCTAGCTAAACATAATAGTCCAATTGATCGCTGGAATTGCTAGAGAGGGTTGGTTGGGTCTAGCGCTCTTGTCTCCATTCAGCGTATGATCAAAACAAAGGACTCATTTAGCATTTTGAACTGAGATCAATAGATCAATAGTCATAGATATTATTATTAGATCATATTGATCATCTTAATCACTGTGGAGCCTGGTAGGTTCTTCATCGAACTACCGAGGTGCTCTTGGTCAATCTTTTTTGTTAGGGTATGTAAAACATGAAATTTTTTTTAGTAAAAATTTGACCTTAATCATAGATCAATAATTTCAATAGATCATGAATTCATTTTGTGGACAGGGATGATAGGCTTTTGATTTGATTTTACTGATTTACTGATTAGGGTAGTAAAACATGAAATTTTAGTAAAAAATTATCCTTAATCAAAAGATCAATAGATCAATAGACACAACTGGTAGGATGGTGGGTGGAAACTACCTAAGTTTTAACTGATTTAACTGAATTTAGGGTACGTAAAACATGACAATTATTTATATAAAATTTGACTTAAATCAATACAGATTCAATAGATCATTAGATCACAATAACTTTAGTCCGGAGGGTGGGTGGATGGTGGTTTGAATTTATTACTGATTTAACTGTATTAGGGTACGTAAACATGAACAATTTTAGTTAAAATTTGACCTTAATCAAATAAATAGATCATGGATGGACAGATGTGTAGGTTGGGTGGTTTGAATTTAACCCTGATTACAGCTTATGGTTGTAATAAAACGATTAATTTGTAAGTATATAACATAAAAAGAATTTTAAGGAATTTTTATTTATTTATTTTATTTTTATTTTTATTTTTTATTTTTTATTTTTTTTATCATGATTGTGTTCTGTAACCATTATTTTCGAAATTATTCTTACAGACACTCAATATAAACATATATAAAGACACCATATTTGATCTCCAATTTCACAATATTTAATAAATCGGCATCGCACCGGAGGCGCAGCACTGAGTGCAGCTTGTCCAACTCAATTTTTTTTGTCACCTTCAATTTTCAACTGATTCTATTCTTTTCCTTCTTTACCTCTTCCTTATCATCCTTCTATTCTTCCTCCTTCGACCTATCTCTGTTTTGCACTCTTGTGGTTTTTCTCAGTCTAGGAAACCCCCCCTCAAAGGGGTCTAGAAATGCTCTACACGGATCTTATAACCACATAATTCGAGTTCTAGACCTCAATAACCTTATATAATAGATACAAATATTGTTGTTATACGAAATGTTATTAACTCAGCACCGCACCGGCTTCCGGCACTCGGAGCCGGTTAACTGAGACTCCTGACATCCTCTGGTTCTGAAATGATCCTTTCTAATTCTTCTTTCCTTCCTCTTTCTCTCGCTTACTCTTTATTTATTCTCTTCTTCCTCTGTTTTGCAATATCAATGCATTTCTTCTTTTTTTCCTGGACTCTGAATCCGAATCCGACTCCGAACTCCGTCTCCACTCGTAATCGATCCTTTCACCAAAGTTTCAGCTTAATCTACGATCAAATTTTAATTTTTTAGGGCGGGGGGCAGCGTCCCCCCTTACGGGGGGACGCAGAGGGACGTAATCTTCGTCTCCGACGAGATACGTCATCATATAGCTCACATCCAAATTTTAGCCCGATTACGTTAAGCCTAACATGGTAATTTCAGGACGAAATTTGGACCTTGGCGCTTTATTTTGGGTTAGTTTGGAGTATGATGGGGTGAA
>JABUQX010108100.1:17500-27734 GCA_015478945.1 Trachelipus rathkii | reverse complement strand
AATCAGTTGTCATTATAATCATGGAGAGTGTAGATCACTTTTATTTAACTCTGCCTTCTTCAGCCTCCTTGGATTTACATCCTGATAATAAACTCTCGGATTTTACAACTGTGCTAATGAATCCTATACAACTTGAAAGAGAGGCATACGAAGTAGGATTATGTGAAATGATATTAAATACGGACATAGAAAATTTGCCTCACAATCTATTCTGGATGACGGTGTACAGAAGTGTAGAATGTGTTGAAACTATATTACAAGCGGAAGGTACTCGTTTTCTGAAAAGAACTACAATTGCCAAAAAGATGAATACGACCACACTTGCTACAAAAGAATACTTCATTGAAGAATTTGTTCTGCGACGGTCTTATTTTAAATCGGTTCCTGCTATTTTTAGTCATTTAAACGTTCTCTTTGATATGAGTATTATGTGTAAGGACTTGGTATACAAAACTGAAATGCGTACCTATGAAGATAAAGTAATAATATCTTTAAGTTCAAAAGTAAATGTAAACCTACGAGACCGGGACATGTTTTTTCTCGAACGATCACCATGGCAACGTAAACATATTCGTAGACGTGATGCTGAGTTGGATATACTTCATGATATCCCTACTATGTTGAAGAGGTTTTACACTATCTGTGGAGAATAACCGCATGACTCCACATGAACAAAAAGATGAAGCAAGATCGAGTACTGCATTATACATGTACACCCTCCGAAATGCTCAATCATCAGGTATGAAAACATGTATATACAAATATAATTGATCATCAATTGTAGGTAATACTAAAGCTCCTTTATTAAGAGTAGTATATTTTCCCAAAGAGAGAAATAAAAGTTATAACATTCCTAATGTTTCATTATCTACCTCTGAATAGATCAAATTTTGACTCATGTACGCGTGCATATAAAGATGTAGAAGGAAATCCTTTCCCTTTCACACACGGTGCATTGTTATGCAAAGTTCATATTAGAGAAAGAAACAGATGCAGTAATTACAGCATAATGGAATATATAAGGGTGTAGTCAGATATATTTTCATTCATATACTCTCACAGTGTAAAGATAGTATAGAAAGATACTCCTGTAATAATGGACGAAGAAAGGGTATTCAGGGGAACAAAAATGCAGAGGGGGTATGGTCTTGGTGGATTTTTTGCCAAGCTATGGAGAAGTGCAAGGCCTTTACTCAGGAAGGTGGGGAATATATAGGTAAAAAAGCTATAAGAACAGGTTTGCATACTATTCAAGATATTGCTGCAGGAAATAATCCTCGTACAGCATTAAAAAGACGCATAGCCGATGTTTCAGATGAGCTGTTGGATGATGTTAAGCGTAAAATAAGACGTAAAATGTCAGGACAAGGTCGAGGGAACAAGAAGATTGTCATAAAGAAAAAGGCTAAGCGGAAAAAAACTCTAAAGAAAAAATGTATTGATGTATTTGCTATTTAATTACTATCTGATAACTTTTATACGAGCTGTGTGTATATAAGTAAGGTTTTTCATGAAAATGTTCATTATACGGCCAGGCTCACACATACAAAATGCATTTCCTTCATCCTTCTAGTCCTGATTGTTGTAGGAGTGAATTGGATCTCTTCTCCATGAACCCTACACAGATTAGCGTTAGCGAGTCCAACTTTATCAGTATTAATCCTTTGCATTCAATTACCAATACAGATGTTCCTCTAGAGTTCAATATTCCAGGCACTTCTGATCAGTACTTAGATCCCTCTAATGTGTTTTTATATGTAAAAACGAAATTGACAAAACCTGATGGTACAGATCTTCCTACGGGTGATGACCATATAGTATATACAGAATCAAATTTCCTGTATACATGTTTCACCCAGGTTGAAGTCTATCTTAACGGAACTTCACTAGGTGCATCAGCTGCTAATTATCCTTATAGGAGCTATATAGAACATTTGTTAAATTATTCAGACGATGCTAAGCAATCTCATCTCAAATCATGTGGTTTTTACAGTTTCAAAGATGAAGCTGCACATATAGATAAAGCCGCTAAAGTCATAAATAATACTTATGAATTTTACGGTCGATTAAATGGCGATATCTTCTCTCAAGAGAGACTCATTCTACCATCTGTAGATACTAGAATCATTTTATCACGATCAAATCCTAAATTTGCTCTTAAAATAAAAAGTAAACCTACTGCTACAGCTGTATGTCCAGAACCTGTTTTCAAACTGTTGGAGGCTTATCTCTATGTTAGAAAAGTGAAATTATCACCACAGCGACATTTGGAAATTGAAAATTCGCTTTTGAATACTACAGCAAAGTACCCTATTAAGAGAGTTGAAACCAAGATATTTAATTTCACTCAAGGATTATCGAGTATCAATATCCCTAACATTGTGAACGGAAATTTACCACAGAAAGTAATAATAGGGATTGTGGAACATGAGCCTACTCCGGGAATTATAAAAAGTCACCTATAAATTCACACCTTTCGGACTTAGGGGCATCAGTTTACATGTGAATGGACTACCTCACGGACGTGATTATGAAATGTTATACAACGGAGACCTATCTCTCTGTACGCGGCCTTTTTACGACTTAATAGCCAATACTGTATCATGTAATGATAGCGGGACAGGTTTAAATCTTGAAGAATACGCCAAGAATAGTAATTTATATGCGTATGATCTTACTGCAGACCTTTCAGCTTGTAACGCCTATCATTTAAACATTTTGAGAAAGGGAACCTTAGGACTAAGTCTCTCTTTTGGATCGATTCTACAATCACCCATCACTGTAGTGGTCTATCTTGAGCATCCTCAACTCATTGAAATTGACCGAGTACGCAACGTACTTTTGAATTATTAAAGATGAATGAAGAGGAAATAAATTCGGTGTTTAAAATGAACCTCGCTTTTAGGTGTGTTTGCTATTAACGAGATAAACTCTGTAAAGTTGGAAGGACACCTGCTTCATATTCAATACATTGCCTCGTCACATCACCTCAACAGGACATTGGATTTCCGTTTATAGAGCAAAAAACGATACTGTTCACATAATTGATTCTTTGAACTTAAAATTTATATTGAATAATCATTATATTACCTTATTTTTAAAATATAATAATGTAAGCTGTGTAAAAACTATGTCTTACCCTGTTCAGCCCTTATATTCCAATTTATGTGGAGTCTATTGTATTTATTTCATTATATGTTTTTTAAATAATGTATGTTTTAATAAACTTGTAAATATATTTGATGCTAAAAATTTGTATGTCAATGATTTTATAGTTTCTGATTATGTAATAAATGCTTTAAAATGAAAAAACGCGATTTTACTTCCCTTAAAACTCTTATATATAAAAAGTTTTTAATAAAATTTCGTGCAATTTTATTAAAATAAAATGTTTATATAACCGAAACTCTGTGTGTTTTTATTCTTACATTACAAATTAAAAATAAAAAGTATTAAAACAAAAATAAAAATAGAAATAATAAAAAGTAATAAAACAAAATAAAAGAAAACATAATGTTAATAAATATATGAGTTAAAGCAGTAAAGCAGAGAGTTAAAGCAGTAAAGCAGAGAGTTAAAGCAGTAAAGCAGTGAGTTAAAGCAGTAAAGCAGTAAAACAAAAGCATACTAATCCCCCTAGGTGTTAGGTAACACCTCTATTGTTTTACTGCTTTACTGCTTTAAGGTATGTAATGTATGTGAGTTAAAGCAGTAAAGCAGAAAGTTAAAGCAGTAAAGCAGAAAGTTAAAGCAGTAAAGCAGAAAGTTAAAGCAGTAAAACATGAGTTAAAGCAGTAAAGCAGAAAGTTAAAGCAGTAAAGCAGAAAGTTAAAGCAGTAAAGCAGAAAGTTAAAGCAGTAAAGCAGAAAGTTAAAGCAGTAAAACATGAGTTAAAGCAGTAAAGCAGAAAGTTAAAGCAGTAAAGCAGTAAAACAAAAGCATACTAATCCCTTAGGTGTTAGGTAATAACACCTCTATTGATTTACTGATTTACTGCTTTAAGGTATGTAAAGTATATGTTTTTAATAAAATTTCGTACAATTGTAGTAAAAATGAATGACTCATAGTATATTTGAAATTCTTTGAATAGTTTACATTGATATCATATTTTTCGTTCACGCGGGAATATTGCGCCTGCGGGCGCACGCGGCGGCGGTTACGCGGAAATATTGCGCCTGCGGGCGCACGCGGCGTCGGTAACGCGGAAATATTGCGCCTGCGGGCGCACGCGGCGGCGGTAATATTGCGCCTGCGGGCGCACGCGGCGGTTTCGCGACAGGGTTCAATTGCGGACGCGGACTCTGAAACGTTTGCGGTCACTGTCTCAAATGTGTAGCTCTGCTCTATGATGTAGGGTAGAGATGAGCCATCAAAGATGATTTCATCAAAGATGAATCATCAATATAGATGGTATCAAAGATGACGTCATCAAAGATGACGTCATCAAAGATGAACCTTCAAAGTTGAGGCATCAATGCTGAGGCATTTATGATGGAGCATCAAAGTTGAGGCATCAATGCTGAGGCATTTATGATGGAGCATCAAAGTTGAGGCATTAATGTTGAGGCATCAAAATATCGAGTGTGTGAGTGTAAGTGTAAGTGCATCTGCGTGTGGGTGTGAGTGTAAGTGTATATGGTTTAATGTAAGTGTCTATGGAGCGTGTAAGTGCTTATAAGTGTCATAGTGTGTATAACTGTCATAGTGAATGTATGTATAAGTGACATAGTGAATGTATGTATAAGTGTAAGTGTAAGTTAAATCTGGGTGTAAGTAAATCTATGTGTGTAAGTAAATCTAGAAAAGGCTTGAAAAGTGGCACCCAGTTGGCACTATGTGGCACTCACTTGGCTATGTGGCACTCACTTAGCACTCATTGATTGGCACTCACTTGGCACTCATTGGCACTCGCTTGGCACTCACTGGCACTCACCTGGCATTCATCTAATACTCATAGAACACTAATAGAACATCACTAGATACTCCTTACGTTGATTGGGAGCCATCAAAGCCATCAAGTTAGCGTGGGTCAAAATTGACCCATGGTATCTGGCAAGGTCAAGACCGAAATATCATGGTCAAACAAGGTTAAGACATCAAAAAGGGCTAAGCCCCTAAAGGAAGATCAAAAATCACCGGGGGCAAAAATGGCCCAGGCAGAAAAATTAGGGGGCGTAAATTGATATGGAAGACCAAAGGGTGAGCAAAAAAGTACCCAAGTGGGCCAAAATTGTCCCATGGAAGACCAAAGGGTAGCTAAAAGAAATTACCGTGGGTCAAAAAATTGACCCATGGAGACAAGGAGTAGCCAAAATTAGCATTACTGGGCCAAAAATGACCCACGGCTGATCAAAGGTAGCCAAAAATTACCGTGGTCAAAAATGACCCACGGTCGAAAAAATTAGGGGGTGGGAGGCATAAAATAGGGGTAATACGTACAGCGGTTGCTGACGCAACCACGCGCAACGCTTCTTCGAGAAGGGTTGCTAAAAAAATTAGGGTTGCCGAAAAAATTAGGGTTGCCAAAAAATTACGGTTGCCAAAAAATTAGGGTGGCAAAAAAATTAGGGATGCCAAAAAATTAGGGTTGCCGAAAAATACCGTGGGCCAAAAATGACCCATGGAAGAACAAAGGATTGGGTCAGAAAAGGTCAAGGCCCAAAAGGTCAAGGCCCAAAAGGTCAAGGTCAGGTATAAAAATTCGAGCTCAAAAAAGGTCAAGCCCAAAAAGGTCAAGGCCGAAAAAGGTCAAGGCAGGTAAAAATTCGAGCAAAAAAGCCTCAGGTAGGTTCCTGGACGCTGTGGTCAAAATGACCAACACGTCCAATATGGTTGTCCTACTATACTAATATATATATATATATATATATATATATATATATATATATATATATATATATATATATATATATATATATATATATATATATATATATATATATATATATAAGTGCAGTATCGATATATATATATATATATATATATATATAGTTAGTTAGTTAGTTAGTTAGTTAGTTAGTTAGTTAGTTAGTTAGTTAGTTAGTTAGTTAGTTAGTTAGTTAGTTAGTTAGTTAGTTAGCTAACAAGTGCTAATTGTTTAAGAATGCAAATAAATCTGTTAACAACATCATTTCTGCCGTTGTAAAATAAAAAACATCGTACATCCCTAAAACTTTGTTATTTATTTTTTATTTTGTTAGTTTTAATTTATTTTGTACTTTTCATAACTGAAATTTAACCCTAGTTTAATAAAATGTATTCAATTTTAGTGTAACTATATCGTTGTTTTTAACTATGTGCCTCGTCTAATTTTGGAGGATATATATATATATATATATATATATATATATATATATATATATATATATATATATATATATATATATATATATATATATATATATATATATATATATATATATATATATATATATATATATATATATATATATATACCATATATATATATATATATATATATATATATATATATATTTTTGGATTATAATATCAATTGCCGATGGTTATAATATATCAGGAAATATCAATTGTATCGAAAATAAATATTTTTCTGGCGATAATATCGAGGCGATATGATATTTTTAAATATCGTATATCGATTTATCTTAGATATGGGTGTGCTTAGTGGAGAGGAATGAGAGGGGGAGAGAAGGTTGCGATTCTGATGAGTGACCTGTGGTACAGAGCTATGTTGGATTTTGTGAGTGCTAGAATTCTAGCAGTTAAATTTAAGTTTGAGAAGGTCAAGATATGCAAGATTTGTAAAATAAGGTCCATCTGAAAGTGATGTTGAGGAGAGTGTGACTTTCTGGGATAATCTGAATGATGTCTTGCATGGGGTGAGTAGGGGCATCAGATTGATTGTGTTGGACGACTTAAATTGTTGAATAGGTGATCGAAATAGGATTGGTATAACTGGTGCCTTTGGGGTTGTGGGAGAAAATGAGAATGAGAGGAAGGTTATTGACTTCTGTGAGTGTGAGAAGGGTGGTATTTGTGTAAGTAATACATTCTTCTGGCACAAGAGAATTAATACGATAGTTGGGCAGTTAGAGATAGTATCGAAGTGAAAAGTATGATTGAATTTGTGTTGGTGAAGAAGGAGATGTTAAAATATGTGATGGACGTTAAATCAGTGAATGGGTTGGGGATGGGAATATGTTGTTTTATGCAAGATTAAGTTAGAGGGCGATGGATGGAGAGGAAAGAGATAAGGAAGAAGAGAGGGTGAATTAAGAATGCAAAGTTAAGTGAACAAGGTTATAAGGAAAAGTATGTGAGGGCATTTTCATATATATCATTTAAATGTGAACAAGAAAAAACTGAAAAAATCTGGACGCAAATGAAGAAAGCCTTTGCTAACAGTGCATGATAAGTGTGTTGGTATGCTAAAGTAGGAAGTAAGAATGTCAACAGTGAGTAGTGGAATGAAGAAGTGATGCAAGAGGTTAAAAGTGAAAAAGGGGTGTGGCTGAATATGCTAAAAAAGCTAAAAGCTAATGATGAGGTCTCAAAAGAAAGGTGTGTATAAATATATAAGAAGGAAAACTAAAAAAGACAAAGTTTTTTACGTAGGAGGAAAAAGAAGAGGTAAATGAACAGTTTGGAAGGAGAATAAATGGGAACTTACAAGGGAATAGGAAGCTCTTCTGGAAGGAAGTACGAAAGATTAAGAAAGAGAGTAAAGGGAATCCTCATAAAATAATAAATAGGGATGGTACTTTCATGACTGATGAAATGAATGCGAGGAGAGTATAGAGGAAACACTTCGAAAATCTGAATAATATTGACAGTAATGAAGAGGTGATAGTGAATGTGTGTGGGTTTGATAGTGTAAGAAGAAATAGGTATTTTGGGGTTGAGGTAATAAGTAGGAAGGGGGTAATAGGTAGAGTGAGAAAGTTGAAGAATGGTAAATTTGCAGGTATAGATGGAATTACTGGTGAAATGATCAAGAGTGGAGGCGAGATTGTGATCTACAGGATTTTTCTTTTACACGGTGCTATCACTCACGGGCAGGGAACTTTTCAAGGATATTTTGTAGCAAAGAGTTTATGGAGGGTATAGTTCAGAAGGATTGGAGGAGAGCAGTAATAGTACCCTTATATAAGATTAAGGGAGATAAGGCTAACTGTAAAACCTATAGGAGAATTAGTTTATTGAGTCTTGTAGGGAAGATATTTGCTGGTAATTTGTTTGAAAGAGTGCTTCTAGTGATTAAGGGACTGATTGGCGAAGAGCAAGGTGCATTTAGAAGTGGTAGGGGTCGTGTAGATCAAATCTTCACATTAAAACAGATGGTTGAGAAAATGAGAGAGAAGAAGAAGAATAAATTGTGTTTATTTTTTATGGACTTGCAACATGCGTATGACAGGATTAATTGAAAATCTCTGTGGCAGGTGCTAGTAATATATAACGTTGACGGTAGACTTATGAATGGAATCAAAAGTATTGTCTGTCGATAGTGAAGCGTATGTAAGAATAACTGGAGTTGAAAGTGTTTGGTTTAATATTAATAGTAGAGTGAATCAGGGATGTGTAGTGTATCATTGGTATTTAATTTATATATAGATTGAGTGATGAAAGAATTAGAGGTAGGGGTGGTAGGGAAAGGTTTTAGACTAATGGAGAATGGAAGAAAGAGGACGGTTCCTCTTTATTGTACGCTGATGATTTGAATTCGACTTACGGATTGCAATTCTTCTTAATTCTATCTGATTTCCGTGCATGTTTCGCCCCTTACCCCCAGATCTGTAGTAATTAAAAGGAAGGAGATATATATATATATATATATATATATATATATATATATATATATATATATATATATATATATATATATATATATATATATATATATATATATATATATATATATATATATATATATATATATATATATATATATATATATATATATATATATAATATATATATATATATATATATGAAATAAAAATAACTTTCTAATAACCTTAAATATTTTATACATCCGCATTTAACGGTACGAATGCGGATATTGCAAATCGTGAATTACAGTTGCGGACTGTGAGAGTAAGTTAATGAATGAATAAATATAGCTAACTACATCACTTATATATATATATATATATATATATATATATATATATATATATATATATATATATTTATATATATATATATACTATATATATATATATATATATCTATATTTATATATATATATATATATATATATATATATATATATATATATATATATATATATATACTAATATATATATATATATATATATATATATATATATATATATATATATATATATATATATATATATATATATATATATATTTATATATATCCTGTTGTTTCATAGGATTAGGTTATTTTTATTTTATTTACTAGATCGTTGGAATAATGTATGTTAATTTCCAGTGATAAATCATGATTTTAAGATGCTAAATTTCATATTTTTAACATTTGTCTATGGACGTAATTTCCATATAGCGACACCAGCCGATTTTCATGATACTTATATGAAATGTTTAAAATTATCTGTAAAGAATGAAAAACTGTAGAAAAAAACAAAGTTAAAAAATGAGACTGAAAAAGTTTGGTCTTCAAATTTTATATTTAAAACATTTACTGCAAGGTGTTTTTTTTTATTTAAAAAAAAAAAAAAAAAAAACTTTCATGCTTGTATAAACGTGATTTTGAAGCAAATTTGATTATTTTCTAGCATTCAGGGCTGGGGTATGGGGTCTCCGACCCTTGTAGACAAATGTTCGTGTGCCACGCATTCATTTACCACTATAAATTAATATAAATGTTATTTCCTAATGATGTAGCAAAAATAATTATATATATATATATATATATATATATATATATATATATATATATATATATATATATATATATATATATATATATATATATATATATATATATATATATATATATATATATATATATATTCACCACTATAATAGTTTGCTGAATTCATTAGATATATTTGATGAGTTCGCCCACCACTTCCCTATGGCTAACGACCCTCACAGCAGTTAGTGCAGCTCCCTACTAGTTTCAACGTCTTAAAAAGGATTCAAACATACTAGATCTTTTCTTAACCTGTAGCCATTTACCTTACACTATGGTACCCCTTTTTCCTCTTCTGTACCCTTTTTTTCTCTTCAAGGCTAGGTGGTGTCTTTGGCAATTTGGTGCTGC
>JABUQX010108100.1:10000-12500 GCA_015478945.1 Trachelipus rathkii | reverse complement strand
CAACACCATATTAGATGTGAATGAGATTTTGATAGTGTTTGCATTTTCAGTCCCGAAAAAACATCAAAGCAAGATACGGGAACTATCCCAAATGGTTCGACAGGAAAAAGGGTCGACACAACATCAAAACAATTTCTTGTAAACCCCGTCGCAGGCGTTAGGTTAGGTTAGGTTAGGTTAGGTTAGGTTAAGTTAAGTTTTGTAGGATTTGTTAGAGGAACTCTAAGCAACCAGATTTTTTTTTTCGCAAATGTCGACCCAAGGTACCCAAGATATCACCAATCGATGATTTGATCATCATCGCAAATGTCATTGAAGCTCTTAAATTATAGGAGAAAATAACTATAAAATGAGTCATACGAACATTTCAATTGAAAATGTTATTCCACTGTTAGTGTCATTATCATTAAGAACTGCTATCTATACCAAGCAGACTAAAGAAATTACAGTTGATAACTGTAATTAAATTATCGAAAACTCACTCGAGACCCAACACAGGCATTAAGCAGGGACGATGAACAAGAGACTGAAAGAAAAATAAAGTTAATAATTTATTGGTTTGTATTTTACTGAAAAAAAAATGCTCAGAGTTGGCCTAATTCTCTCGAATTATGGGAGATGAAAGTTAAAAAATATCCCCAAATGAGTCAACTTGCTCGGCGCTATCTTATTTATCCTACCAGCAATGTCCCGAGCGAACATTTATATAGCAGCCTTTACAGTGGCTTAATCGGTAGAGCGACAGAGTCGAAAGTTTCCCCTCCTAGAATAGGGCTATGCCAGTGAGGTGCGATTTTTTTTTTTTTAAATAACATATGATGTAAAGCACGATAGATCTAAAAGTAAAAACACAGTTAAATTTCAATTTTTAAAATATTACTTGCCTATAATAGGGTTAAATAATTAAATCTCTATAAATTGGTGGACGTTTTCGGACAGCGATGGGTGTGATGCATGATGAGTCGAGCCATTGTTTTGGTACGGCGTTCAAACAAGGCAAAGGTCTGTTTCTTTCAGATGGTTCTACCTCTTCCGGTATTACTAATTAAAGAATCTTTATCGGACCAGAATGATAATAGGTAGCGATCTCAAATGCTTAATTAAGAATGTCATATGTCTTTACATATTTTATCTTATATTAATTTAAAGTATTTTAGATAAAATTTTGAAGATGCACATGGGCATTGAGGCTGATGTAGAAATAGATATGCATCTGTGCCACATTAGCGTCCGGGACTGTAAAAAAAAAATCCCAAACGAGGCATCACATATTTTCACTTTAAACCCGACAGACATCTTTACAATATCAGAACAAATATCAATTTTATTCTCCAGTTATTAAATTTACTCTTTTTTTTTCTTCTCCCCCTTCTATTCCTTTCTCCAGGCTTAATTCCTAAAATTCATTTACCAGGGAATAAATCTTATGCAGGATACTAGTTTTGCAAAGATGTTAGTTTTAGCAAGCCTGCACATAAAATTAATAAAGGTATGAAAATCTCGAGTTCTGCTTTATAATTCAATGACAAAATAACAAAATGAGTATTTAAACTTATCAAGAAGTAGTGAGAAGCAACAACATCTCGTATTCATTAGACATTACAGCGATACATATTTTATTGAGGCCTATTTGATATTCTTTTAACTTTATTCTCCCAAGAGCTAAATTGTATTCATGCAGGTGGTTTATATTGAAATTTAAATTAGGGTACGTTCCACAAAAATCCAGATTTACATCCGGCTGCAGTTTGATTTTCAGGAATACCAACGAATTTTCTTAAGCTTCTTTATTTTCTTGGAACGCTCGAATGCAAACGAATATCAGCTGACGTATAAAAAAATATACATTTATGTTATTATATAATATAATGAATCAATTAATCAATTAAATTAATTAAATAATTTAATCAAAATCGAAAAATCAAAGGTGGAAAAATAGGATAAAACTTTTGCAGCAAATAAAATATTTAAAAATCAATAATAGATCAACGAAAATACGAATAATTTTTAATTAATAAATAATAATTAATCTGCTTCATTTAAAATAATTAATTATTAGAATATGCTAAAATAACAATGCTTAATAATTTATGTAAAAATAAATTAATTAATAAGGTGTTATTATTAATATATCAGTATTTAAATCTCTAAATCTCTGAACAGCTAGCTTAAAGATCGTTTAAAAAGGATAAAAAGATCTTGATCGTGGGACACTTCACTAGAATGATTCTCAAAAGTTACATAAGATTTACAATTTCTGTTGTTTATTAATATCATTTCAATTAATAGCTAATAGGACAAAGTTACTTAACGGCCACACGGAACGGGAGGTCGAGGATCAAAGAAAAAGCAGGTAACCTCTATGATATAAATAGATGTTCTAGTGGCGGAATGAATTTTTCCCATATCTTCTAAGGGTGAAATGAGGTTAGGTTAGGTTAGGTTAGGTTAGGTCACCCCTAAGGGAAAAAAATTTCCATTTCGTATAGAAAAAGGTTTA
>JABUQX010108099.1:2500-34225 GCA_015478945.1 Trachelipus rathkii | reverse complement strand
TCTGTGTGAGTGTAACGTAATTACTGTGGTAGTGTTGTAAAGTAATAATTTGTTGATTTTTAAAATCTGTGTTGAAGTTAGTATAAGATCAAAGTCTGTTAAGATGATAATGTAAATCTATGTGTGAAGTAAAAATCTGTGTGTGTAAGTAATTTGGGCGTGAGGTAAAAAGTAAATATATATCTGGTGAGTGTAAGTAAAATTCTTCTACCGATGTCGAACGTAAGATGATGTTGTATTTAAAGGTAATCTGTGTGAGTGATATAAGTATATAAATCAGTGTGTGAGAAAGTTATTAAAATCTAGTGTTGGATGTAAAGTAAAATCTGTGTGTTGAGTAAATAGTAATCATGTGTGTTAGAAGTAATATAAATATATATCTTGTGTAAGTAATATAATATAATATACCTGTTAGTCTTATAATAATAGTAAATATGTTGATAAGTAATAATCTTAGTGTGAGTGGTAAGTACTCCGTGTTGGTAAGTAAAGTCTGGTGTGTGTAGTGCTTTATAGTGTACAATATCGTGTCAGTATGATAACTATACACCTATAACTCTTATTGATATACGAGTAAGATCTTTATAATAACTTATAAGTGACATAGATTCCTATTTAGAATATTCATAAGTATACGTGAGTTAGTGTTGGTAGTGAGAGTTTGAATAGTCATATAAGCTCATATATATATAGGGGCGACTTCTTCTTCCTTTTCTGTCAATTAATGTTATTAGTTCCTCAGTAGGAGATTTCTGTCATTTATCTCCTAATTTATTCCTGCTTTTCATTAATGAATTATCATTATCACTTACGATTATACTGCTAACATACTAAACTCTATATCCATCATATCAAATTAGCCGTAATGACTCGATCACTACTATCATTTCTTTACAACTCATATTATTCAATTTACTGTACTTATTCACTATAATCTTTACTTCTAGAATTCCTAATATATATCTATTACGTCTTAATCTTTTCACGATCCATTATTCATCGCTGATCTGGATTAATGAGAAATTTATCTACGAGGAGTATTGAGTACGTGATCTACTATTACTAGACATATAATACCTTGGAGCGTGAACTACTTTGATATATACTATTTGGATGATAATAGAGACAGCCATAGAAGACATCTTCGTTTGGTTAGTGGGTTGACCTGGAAGAGTAAAAAGCCCACATGGCTATGCCACTATATTCTTCTGCATGATAAATATCTCTAATTAATTATCTCATTATTATTACTAAATTCATATTTATTTCCTATCTCACTTTATTATTTTCATGTATCGGTCTATCTAATGTTTCACTTCATCCTTATTTTATTTATTATTATTATTACTAAATATAAATAATTATTAGCTCTATGTACTTATTTTATATCAATTAAAATCAATTAATATAAAAATTATAATTAATTGATATTATTATTCATATTTAGGATATATAAAACCCCTGAGAGAACTCACGAGCTAGTGCGCTCCGACGTATTGCGACATAGTCGTCTCTCCTCGCGCTCTCTTCCCACAAGATCAATCTGTCGTCTCGATGTCTCTTTCTGTTTATTCACGTCACTGTCCATTCCGTCACTCGACTTTTCTTCTCTTCTTCCTCTCTCACCTTTCCTCTCTCACCTTCTTCATCTCTTCTCTCTCTCTCTCCACTACTCACATGCTCTCATTCTACTCTCTCTCACTACTTGGAATGTCGAAATCTACTGTCTATATGGACATCAGCAATAGGGGTTAGATTCGAGAAAAATATTAGGCTGTTGGAGCCTTCGAACAAATTAAAGATATGGGTGAGGATATAGTTAGGTAGCATCAAGGTTTTACCAACCACTATACGGCTTTTGGAATAGGGTATCTGATAAGTCAAAGGATAAAAGAACTTATATATATAATATACTTATAGTCCTGTACTTTCTAGTTCTAACTTGACCTTATCTATCTTTTGTACGGAGTCGAGTATATATATTATAATACTGAGTAAATATGTTGGTTATATATAGTACTTTATTGATTCCACTCTGTTTCACTATCGAGGCACCTTTAACCACTATGTGATTAGTTGGAGAGGCCCACGTGGGTACTCTCTCTCCTCTCTCTTCCTCTCTCCTCTCTGTCTCTTCTCTGCTCATGTCTCTCTGAGAGTCATATAGAGGTTAGTATAATTACTATACTGAGAGGGAGCTTTATATTCACATCTTACTGAGCTGAATGTACTCAGCCTCCCTATTTAATGAACGTCACTACCTCTATATATATATATATATATATATTAGCATATAGACAATTATAATCTCATTTTAAGTGATGGTATTGTCTTGTATTGTATCAGTCTTCATATTATTAATTTATGATAGTATTATTTTATTATTATGAGAGGAGATTATTATTGATTATTTATTATGTAAGTCTAATTATACTTTATTATCTATTAGATTATCTATTATAAATTATTATTTATCTTATTATTCTTTAGGCTTTCGAGAGCGACGCTCTGACGCCTAAAGTCACCTGCCATTTCCTCAAAATTATTCCCCTGCCTACTCCATTACCAGATCTCAACATTTAAGGTGTGGACCTAAAGGTCTTAAATTTGCCCGAGGTGGTAAATTTCGTATCCTTTCGGGGACTATATAATTTCTGTTTCTGTAGTTTGGTAGATCTGCGATATGACTATCACCGCACGAAACCTCACGCTGGTAAGTACGCGTACATTGTTTGCAAGGTGGTTATAGAAGAAGTCTTATCAGACCTACACGAATAAGGTGATGTGTGAAAAATTCGCCGCGTCGAGTGTGCGAGCCACACTTGGGCTGTCGGGTGTTGAATGTGTGTGTGTGTGTGTGTTTGTGTGTGTGTGTGCAGTGGGTGTGTAGTTTGAAAGCGTGTTGTTATTAGGGATTTATGTATAGTTAAAATACTACTAACTCATTTACCTTTGAATAGGGCTTTGCCCGTGAGCGGTGGTGTATAACTGAATAATATATATAAAAATATAATAATAATATTTATAATTATAATATATTATTAATTAATATTTAATAATATTATATATATATTATATATATATATATAATATATTATATATATAATATATTAATATATTAATATATATATAATAATATATATTAGATATATATATATATATATATATAAATAATAATAAATTACATTACGGAGGGTCAAAAATGACTCCATGGTTCGAAAAAATTAGGGGAGGAGCATTAAAATAGGTGAGCGTGTCAATTAACGTTACAGATAGGAGGCAATAAGTCATCTACATCTGGAGCAATACCTGACTACTTTTCGTATGGAATCTAGCATATATAACAGTTGCAGTAGTTCTCCGCACAAAAAATTAGGCTATGGCCAATAATATCTCAGGGGATTCTAATATAACAACCATTAGTGAGGTACTACTCTATATAGCCAATGGAGGGAGTTACTCATAAAAAATGTGAGCGGACGTATACTCAAAAAAATAGGACCGTTCTCAAAAATACACTCGCAGATAGGGATCCAAAAATTGACCCAAATGAGAACAGGAAAGAGGTTAGGTTACGTCTCATAACATAAAAGGATAAGCCAAAAGTCGTGAAGTGGTGGCTAAAAGGTTATGGCTTTAGAAAAGATACAAATGGAGGCGCGCAAACAATGGTCAAGGGCGAGGGTCAACAGGAATTGAGAGCACTCCGAAATAGAAACGGCTCAAGAGGCTAAGTGATAAATAAATTTGGAGTCATCATAAAATAGTACAATAGGGTGTAGGGTTTATTTATCAGATGAGGTGGGTTTTTTCGATACTGTGGATAGGGTTTTTTACGTCGGTTGGGTGGAGTTATTTATTCGTTGCACCAAATAATGAACTCTATAGTTATACCTACTACTCACTGGTGTAAAGGTACGTGAATAACATGCACCGGAATACAAGAAAAGTATTTAAGAAGAAATGTCCTACTGACTAAAAGTCGTAATAAGAAAAGTACCTAACATGACCTTTAACCTACCATATATATATATACCTTATTATTAATCAGTTAGTCACCCCCTTTATCGTCGCAGTCAGAAAATATCCACCATAAAAAGTCATTTCAGACGAGTATCTGGCGTAACGGTGAACCTAATACTCCTCTTATGGCATCTGACTCAATATATATATATAGTATCTACCACATAATACTAGAGACTGATAGAGTATGGTGTTATGATATGTACATATGGGGATATAGCTTAGTTATAAACTTATATTATTAATCCTAGGTAAAATTCAAATTTGATACATATTTAATATTTAGACACCCCTTTACTATAATTTACCAATGTTAGTATATACTATATCACATTATCTCGTATACAATGAATCCCTATACTAATGGTTAATCTATTTTCCTTATATCATCCATAATACTATATTATCATATTCACTTCACTCTATTTGGCTATTTAATAGCTCTTATTACACTTACCTTTAATCACTTATACTGCACCTACCAATTTTAGAGTATTTTATTCCTTTTATTATTTTAATTTAAGCATTACTACTAAATAATTATAATGCGGAGAGTAGGAGCACCAAACACCCTAGATATATCTTAATAAACAAGAGTGTAGTCACCTACAATATTTATAATATACTCATACTCTATAGGGCTTCCTTAGATACTCGATAACCACAATGCTTAGAGTGAATCTTTATACCACTGAAATTAAGACATCACTTTGTGTCTACAGTTTTTAGCCGACAGCTACATTGTAGGTTATTCTATACCTTAACAAAGGGAACGCACAAAATACACTTTTCATATACACATTTTCTTAGCTTATTATTTAAACATATTCCTATTATTACCTTATACTATAATATATTTCTCTTTACTATTATCACTTAATATTATCATACTATGTAAGTAATTAGATTTTTTATTCATCTCTATATCTATTATATGCATATAAATGTAATGTTTAATATCACCAAATCTTGTAATTCTCTGAGTATACACATTGTCTCTTGTCTACATACACACTTATTAACATAATCAGAGTTACTCGACCACTAATGGCTTGCATGGTAACTCGGTTACCGAGAAAGAGATCACATGTCTATTTGTTATAACTATTTTTGGTTGTTTAGTTAAAATAATGAAGTTACTTTCATAAATGTAGATAAAAATTTTCATACATTTCTGTCATAGTTCACTTCTGCTATTAAGAGTTATTACTTTATATCACAACATTTTCCTATTTTCAACCATCTAAAACAGAAAGCAAAATAATCCTAATTGAGGTCAATATCAACTCTACTTTGTTGTATAATATATGTCTCTGGATATTAACAACTCTACCGAAAGAAAATTTCTATCTCTTGTGCGCTGAAGAACCTACCTATCCCACAACTGTACTAAAGGGACTCCCCACGAGAGCTAATATCTCTATGATTTGTCCTATTAAAGTCTGTGACACCAAAGAGAGAGTTTTTTTTCTAACCTTTTAAAATATGTAGTAGTTCTTTACTATTCAATGTTTCCTTACTGGTAAAATGTGGTAGTTCCTATCTGGTAACAATGTATGGGTTTTGTGTACTAAGTTTTGTGAGAGTATAATTCATTTGGGGGGGAGGGTCAGTCTTCTGAGACATTATTTATTACTCAACTAAAAAAAGAAATAAAACTTTTATTAATTTTAAATTATTTTACATAACTAATTTATGAGTACGCGAAATTCTGTCTATAAAATACACGAAGGCATCTCGTGAACCAATCACAAAGATATATATCCAATGGTTTTTCTTTTTGTCCGACACTTCGGGAAACTCAACACATAAAAAAATACAAAATTGGGAGAACATCAAGTATATTCGTCAGTAACAAAATGTAGTAAACAATATTTCGACAAATCTACTAACCTTTTTCTTTTCAAGGACTCATAACTCTCAAATTGTCCTGACCTCAACCATGCAGAAACCACCAAATTAATCATAACTCGACGTTAAAACACTCCTTGTACGAATTCTTACGGACCTTATTACCTATATATTATCACCTAACTACAATATTATTATATATATAATAGAACTTTTTATAGTCACTCTTTGCTATTTCTTTCGATCCTATTATCATTCATCATAAATTTTTACTAATAAAATAACATTCCTATATTTAATTTTCTTAACTTATTAATATATATAATATAATAATATACTCAGTACCTATCTCATTACTACTCTATACTTAGTTATAAAATGAATGATTCTACCTGGGAATCAAACATCACTCACTAGCACTATAGTCGATATAGTTCTATTTATTTCTCAAAGCTGAATTATTTTTTGCCAGCTCTAGATATGTAGCGATCAAAGTGAATTCTATGGAGGCAACACAATTTGCCTAGATACCTTCATTTACGCACAACACCTCTCTCCACCCTCCTCTACTCGCTACACTCTAAAAGCGCTCAATAAATTTTCCACAAAATACAACGTTATTTAGGAAGAGTATAAAGTTTTCTCTATTACATCCTACCTTCTGTGAGAGTATCTCCTACTCAGCATCACATCTTAGTACTCGCCGCTAACCAGGATTTCTAAGGTAGAGAGCAACACAGTCATGCCAACAACATCACTATGAGATTTCTATCGTCATTCGTCCAATAGTATAACACACACACTCACAATTGTTGCTGTCATTGCTTCCGATTTAATGCATTTACTTACCGCGGCAACAATGATCTTGAGAGACCATCTATTCTTATCCTTTTGTTCCTCAAATATATATACAAGGAGTCCTCTTATATTCTACTTACACCACAAGCACCACTCATAAACCGCCCCCTCAGAGTATTGAGAAACACTCTATGTTCCATTCTCTTTAGTTCACTCACCCCTTATATAACTCAATTTATATATATATATATAATATGGCTATCAATGAAATTTTTTGCAAATGCATCGACTACTATGTCACTCATAGTCTTGTGGTTGCTCTAAGTTACACTTTTTCTAGTTTGTGAAGCATACATTATATAAAAAAATATAAATTTATATATTATTATAACATCAATTATATATATATATATATATAATATATTATATATATATATATATTAAGAAACGTCTAAGTAATGGAGGGCACACCTAACAACGTCTACCATAACTGCCGAGAGACCCCTTTTCTTAACATGACTTTCCTTAACCATCGTTAGTGTGTAATTACTCAAATCGGATGAAGTAATTCGTTTAGGTAATCAAAACCCTATAAGGGTTTCTTAAAGGAGAGTTTGTGTTGTTCTCTCCAAAGCCAGAGAACTGATAAGTGTCTCTAGTGTAAGATCTCGACATTATCACGAGGGGTTTTGAGCCTTACACACTCAAAAGGTGTTTCAGTACTACCCCAAAAGTGGAGAGCGTGAGCCCCTCCCTATGCACGTGGGTTTTTTACTCGAGGATTCCTATAGAAAGGTGTTTCACAAATCATCTCGATCTGATCACTTTTTTGACTCGAGGTTCCAACTCGATTTTAGTTCCTGTTGAGATCGATCTCACTCCACTCCTCATATACATCGAGCACTCTTCTCTCACTATACCTCGACAGCCTTTACTCTCTTAGCTCAGTGCTCTGGTTGACATTTGTTTACCCATTGAAATGTTCTCCTAACAAAATACTTAATAATTCTGAAATGAAAAATCACTAACTTAAAATATTCAGCATGTCGTCATATATAATCGCTGTAGCTAGCATACAGACTGGGGTACACTTCACACACAGAGTACAGCAGTGGAGATACAATTAGATAATATAAATCTTTCTTTAAACGATCAAATTTAAACTGTAGAGCACTTGCATTTTTATCGACCAGGTATACAAATACAAGCGAATGCTCAATCTTTTTTCTCTTCTGAAACAAAAATAATAAGTAATACTCATAAATAGATAGATAGATAACAATTTATATATAAATCATTAAAAACACAATAAGTAATATAATTTATTAATTAATAAATAAAATAATATAACAAAAATAAATAAATATATATATCATTATAATATCCAATACTAACTAGTAAACATATTATCTAATATATCGTTATATGGCCGCATCCGCCAAAGTGATTACTCCGCTTGCGTTCCCACCCTTCTCCCCTTTAGGGGTGGGGGGGCGGCAGCCCCTAAAAATTAGGAATTGTCTGAAGGCTGAAATTTGGAGGCTGGATAGAGGATTCCGAGTTGGAGAAGGATTCTGCATGTCGAATTCGGTCTTTCGGAGGCTCCAGGTATCCTCGCTTTTAATTTCTACTTGACGAGGGGCTATCCTCCTTTGAGTGATAAAATAGCCTATAGAAAATCCTGCATGGTGTAATGCAAAACTCAGCAGGAGTTGAGCAAGGAAGATGGCGAACACCAAAGGAGGAAGGATGGAATGGATATGACGGAACAGAGAAAGAAAGGAGGTAGATAATAATAGAATACATAGCTGATGAAGGAGTCGGAGTCAGAGGATCGGTAAGTTAGGATTATGGCTACCTATGAGGTATAATTCCAGTATTTCCTACACACAACTTTTGCTATAAGTTTATAAAATATATATTCTGAGTTTATTCATCAATATTTATGTTAATCTTTTATATATATGTTTAATATAAGGTTTGTAGATCTATATCGAAAATTAGAACTTATTTAAGTCAATAGAAGGTTGCTTATTGGAACCTATATATATATATATTATACTATCACTTACTTGATAGTTTATCAAGTTGGAAAGATACCGTATATATATGCTGGTACTAGATAGAGTAATAAAGAATAAGGAAGAAGGGGAAGTAAAGGTATGAGAATGAGGAATGAAAGAATATAGGAAGGAATTAAGAGTCGATGAAAATGATAGGAATTATCGGAGTTTGAGGTACATCTATAGGCATAATACATATATTAGATGACTGGATAGCCGTTGTGACGGGGTGAGCGCGCAGCCTGAGGAGGGGAGAATAAGTATATAACATTTTCCGACTTTCACGAATAATATATCATATTAGTTCAATATCTCGAGAGCTGGAAACCAGTTCACCACGAAATGTTCAGTCATAATCTGAGTCAGATTTTCTTTGTTGCTATAGTTCACATAGTACATGATGCTGTTCAAAGAGCATCTCGTATTGCAATCTTGCAAAGATAACCCGTTTTCTAAATGTTTGAAGACTGACATTTATTATTTTCAAATCTGATTTTCCCTATTTTATAAAACGATAACTTAATAGTTCCCTTATTCTTATCCTATTCAATTTATTTTTTCTGACTTTATTTTTTTAAGTTTTATTTTACATTTATACTTTGTGTTTAATTTTTTTTATTTTAATTTTTTAAAAATTTTTATTTAAATTTATTTTTCTAACTATTTTTTTTACAAGTTTTATTTTACATTTATACTTTGTGTTACTATTTTTTTATAAGTTTTATTTTACATTTATACTTTGTGTTTAATTTTTTTTTATTTTAATTTTTTAAAAATTTTTATTTAAATTTATTTTTCTTAAACTATTTTTTTACTATTTTTTTATAAATTTTTTTTTACATTATACTTTGTGTATTAATTTTTTTTTTTTTTTAATTTTTAAAATTTTTTACTTTAATTTATTTTTCGAACTTTATTTTTCAAATTTTTATTTATTTTTGTTTTCTTTTCTTTAAAACTTTTTGTTTTTAATAAAAAATTTATTCTTTTTATGTTTATAGCCTAAAAAAATTTGCATTTTACATACCTTAAAGCAGTAAATCAGTAAATCAGTTAATCAAACCACCCACCCCACCCTCCTACCCTGATACTGTGCAAAGCTCGTAGATCGATTTGTATTAACATAAATTGATCTATTGGATTATTGATTCAAGTCACCATGTTTGTTATTAACACATGAGACAAAAACTTTTATTTATTTTTTGTTCTTGTGGTTTTTTTTCCTTTTAAATGAGTTTTTAAAATAAAAACATATTTAAACTTAGATATATTATATTTTTATGTAGCGATAATGAATAAGATTAATTTGATCTACATTTTTAAGTTATACCAGAATATTCAGTCGAGAATATTATTAGGTAATCATCTCAGAATTATAATTCAAGGCAAATACTCTACCAATCTACCTAACTAACTTCTATAATTAATATCCACTCCCTACCCACTAATTTGTTGCTTCTTATAGTCGAACCGAGCTTATAACAGCCTTTGGCATCCAAAAACGTGCACGTATAGTGCAAACCTTCGATTATTAACGATAAGTTGAATGATCTTAATGAAGATTATTTAATATTTCTTATTGTAAATAGTTAGATGAATACAATGTCAATATTTGAATTGTAAAATAATTGTATCTCCTAGTTTGATAAGGCTCATGTTTCTACGTTATGTTTTTAAGCATATTTTTTAATTATTATTATAATTTATATTTTTGTTTTGTTATATTTATACGAATTTATAAAGACGAAGTTGTTATTTAAGCCAAACAGATGGAGCAAGACTACATATCTATTAAAGAAAAAGAATAAATAAATAATGAAATAATATATTCTAAAAGGTTGCTCAAAGTGAGAATGTTTTCTCGCTAAACTATTTCATATGGTATACGTATGACTTTTTAAGAGGCATTTTATTAGAATACAATACTATAGTGGCCTAAAACATATTTTGTTACCATGTCATACCCTCCTAATCATTAAAAAGTAAGAAAGGCATCTGAAAATCAGAATTTAATTATAACTCTCAGATAATTAAACCCGAAATCCACTCCCTCGTTCTGGCCACATCACTAACTCGAACCTTTATGCTGACTCCTCTCCAATCCTAACCCAATTAACCTTCCTTAAATGTATAATTCTCTCAGCGTAACAGCTATCTGGGGGTGTCTCTGAGAAAATCTGCGTTAATCTGGAAAAGCTCAAAGAAATTCCTGATTCCCTTGGTAATTAAACAAGTCATTATAGCCCTGCATTAGAACCAGTTTCCTTAATTCCTAACTGGTAGAATTCTTCCGAAATTTGGGAATTTACCAATATTTTCTGAATCTAGAATTTTTCTGTCTTCGGTCCTATCTGTGTCAATTTAGGAATTTGTGTGACACGCCATTTCTCGATTTTTCCTTCTCGTCTGAAAATTTTGAGATGTCAATACGTCAATGAGACTAACGTAAGAGGCGTTAAATATTTTTGTAATAAATTACTGGCAATATATCGAAAACACCACAAATGTTTATGATGAATTTCTTCACTCTCTATAGCAGCTTCATAGCTTCATGAGATTATATTTGTGTTTGTTCAGAGAAATCTATCCTATAGTATGTCGCCGCAATATCATTAGATCTTCTGGTAAATGAGGTCAAAGCCCTCTTTGCTTGGAGCCAAGAAAGTCTTTTTGTGGGGCAGTTGTGCAAACCAAGGCTTTTGTTTTGTGGCAAAATATCACTCTATTGTTACGATGAAAGAATATGTAAACAGACAAATGCCTGCTTTCTAAGGCACGTTTGTTGACTTTCATGAGCTTCAGGTTTGAAATTGTTCGAGCGGAATAAGAAATATCATCAGACAATAGATGTCCTTGGCCGAGTCCCATGTTTGCTTGGTCAGTCGACTAGTTAGTGTCATCGAGTGTGTGAGGATGTTATAATTTCACTAGCTTCTCGTTTCGCTTCATTTGCTTTCTCGATCATGTTACTAGAGCAATAGCCAATTTGGTAGTGAGCTCCTTGTAATCGTTGAGGAGTTTCAGTGTGGGTTTGTGGATTCGGAAGCTGGGAAGGGCATTAGTGTTATAATCCGCTGTTATGTTGGCAATTACTTCAGAAGGTAATGTCTTTTCACAATTTCGTTGATGATAACCGAGTCATATTGTTTCTGTTGAGCTTCGCCCATGCATTTTGGAATCTCTTGAATATTCGAGTTGAGGTCCAGTTGTTTGATCCGACTTACATTGAAAAACACCTCTAACATGAACTTTCAGATATATGGTGGCGGCCAAATCTAGTAAAGCAGCTCTCTACCCAAGATGCTTTCCAAAATTGTATAAGCCCCTTTGAGCCTTCCTGTGTGGGTGCAGTGGTGTCGAAACACATTGCCTTGATAGTATGGGAGACATCCCATCCTCGAGACACTTATAAACAGCCAGTGCTTGTGTCTACTACAGGATCCTAGCTAGCTGTGCAATATATATTTTCTACACTAGACGGAGTACAACAGCTACTCGTTTCTTTCTGCTTTGTCTTTAGAACGTCTGGTAGAAGTTTTCGTCAAAATAACTACAACAACTTCCTTCTCTGGTATATAAATTCGTTCCCAAGATCTTCTCAGTGTATTTTTTTCTGAATACTTTTCGCCTTTCATGGATGGTGGTTTTTGACAACTTTGAACTCCTCTGGATTCTCCCCAAGTGCTTCTATGGTTAGCTATGAGTATTCGTGTGGCATTTCTGTCAGATACTTACACCGATCCAACAACAGAGATGGTTTCATGGTTAAAATTTTCCCTAACGCCACGTTTCATCCTTTTTCTATGAGATGGGTCCAGGAAGTTCCTCGTTTCTTGAGAAGTACAAACGTCCATTGGCTGCACATCCTCGATATCTTCAATCGCATGTGTTTTCCTCTTCATCACTGTTCCTCATCTTCTTCATCATCAGTCTATATTAACAAAGAAGAAGAAAGAAAAGGACCAAAATTAAATTTGAAAAATAGTTTAAATTTACTTGCTTATCTTGTTTTGTTGGTTGCTTTTGTAAAAACTAAACAATAGAAACAGGGGACGTAAACGTTACCTAGCAAAAGATCAATAATCAAGCAAAAAAAGAATCTTACTAATGTCGAATAAACATTCCGCTTGAATTTGCTCGTTCATTTTAGCAAGTTTCTTTTGTTAGTTTTCATTCTTCAGATCGAGCTAACTTCAGATCAACTCAAAGCATAGAGCCTGGCCGACCCTTTTTCCCTTTGTTTCAAAAAACTCCTTGTGTTCTTCTGATTTCATCATGGCAAAGGCATCTTGATGGTCGATATCAAAAGATTCATCTAACTTGAGGCGAAACTCTTTTGATTTTAGTTCTTTGCAAGCTTCTGATTGTTTATAACTGGTCTTTTGTACAATTTCTCCACTCTGAGTGAAGTTTCTCTATTTAGTAATAGCATCTTTCACAATGTTTTGTAGGAATCCGAGCTTTTCCCCAGAAACAAGAACTTCTTGCATGGTAATTCTTGCTGAAATCTATTAGATTCAATTCAAGTAGGCAAATTGTATAACAAAGTGGCCAAAACTTGACGATTGGAGGGCAATTTAAACCGGTTATCTGGTGAGCCGGATAGCCTACAATGAAAATTTTAATCTTTGGTTCTGCTTCTTAATGCGCAGAGGTGAAGCCATTCTTTTACTATTTTTATTTTAATCTGGAAAAAAAAGTGAGAGTAATATATATTACAACGAATATTGGTTTCGAAAATTAGATGTGAAATTAACAAACCAAAAGAAATAAAAAAAGGTCTCCTTAAATCTAAATTTACATGAAATTGATGATATAATGATGAGGAGGCTGTTATAGCTGGGTTCGGGCTAGAAGTAGGAAATAAATATATATAGAATATAAATTAGTTACAATAATAATTGCCTTTTAATTTGAAGACATAATCATGGAAAATAATGAGAGGTTCCGGAGATTCGGCCCCAAAACGTCGCTAGCAGCCCAAAAAACGCGTTTTTTGTAAACTTCGAGAGCACAGCGGCACGGGTTCACATGCTCCAATCGTGCTAAAATTAACTACCTTAAAATTCTGAGCGGCTATCACTTTCTGATTCCCGTTGACAATAAATTCCAACATCTATTTTTTACGGTCACCCTAAATATATATATATATATATATATAATATATATATAATATATATATATATATATATATAATATTATATATATATATATATATATATATATAATATATATATATATATATATATATATATATATATATATATATATCACTGGTAACCACCACTCCCTTTTCATAGAGGGGGCAGAATGATAAAGTTTTTAAAAACGTAACGGGAAAACCCACCCAATCCCAAGCTAACACAAATTTCTGAGGTGACCGCAGACAGTCTTAAAGAGAGGGAGATTAAATACATATGAAGGCAGATAGTTCCACAGAAGAGAGGATGCTGGAAAGAAGGCATCACAACGAACAAGCCTGATTTTCCCAATATTCACACAGAATCCATGAGAAAACAGAACAACCCCTGTGTTACGAGGGCGATGCAACGGTGACGAAATGCGAGAGGTCAACTCCATCAAGCACCAGTTTCATATCATAATTTCGACTCCTAGGGTACTTTAAGCACCCTTATAAGGAATCTCCTTTGTAGAACTCTAGAAATTGTACATTCTGTTTTTATATTAAAGTGAAAGCGAAGACTTCCTTAGGTATATCGCCATGTGTGTTATAGCAAACTTAGCTAAAGTTGTAAAAATTAGAATTAGTTTTAGATCAGTTTCATGATATAATTGCAACTCTTATGGTAATTTAGGCACACGTTTAAGGTATCTCCTTTGTAGAACTAAAAATTTTACATTCTGTTTTTATATTAAAGCGAGAGTGAAGATTTCCTCAGGTATATCGTCATATATGTTATAATAAACTTACCTAAAGTTGTAAAAATTAGATTTCTTTATAAATCTGTTCGATGTCATAATTTCTACTCCTAGGGTAATTTAGGAACCCGTTTAAGGTGTCTCCTTTGTAGAACTCTAAAAATGTTACATTCTTTCTTTATTTTAAAGCGAAAACGAAAACTACGTCAAGAATATCGTCATATGTGTTACAACAAACTTTCATAAAGTTGTAGAAATTATATTTCATTATAGATTAATTTGATGTCATAATTTCGACTCCTAGGATAATTTTGGCACCCGTTTAAGGTATCTCCTTTGGAGAGCTATAAAAAATTTAACTTTTCTTTATATTAAAGCAAAAGCGAAAACTACCCTAGGTATATCGTCAAGTGTTAATACAAACTTACCTAAAGTTGTAAAAATTAAAATTTGTTTTAGATCAGTGTCATGTCATAATTTCTACTCCTGGGGTAATTAAGGCACCCGTTTAAGGTTTCTCCTTTGTAAAACTCTAAAAATCTTACATTCTCTCTTTATATTAAAGCGAAAGCGAAGAAAATCTTAGGTATGTCCTTATAAATGCTTTAACAAACGTACCTAAAGTTGTAAAACTTCACTTCGTTTTAGATCAGTTTGATGTCATAATTTCGAATCCTTGGGTAATTTAAGCACACGTTAAAGGTATTTCCTCTGTAGAACTCTAAAAATTGTACATTCGGTTTTTGTATTAAAGCAAAAGCGAAGACTACCTTGGGTATATCACCTTGTGTGTTATAGGAAACTTATCTAAAGTTGTAAAAATTACAGTGAGTTTAATGCATTTTCAGTAGTAAATTCGACACCTAGGATAATTTAAGCACCTGTTTACTGTATCTCCTTTGTAGAACTCTAAAATGCTTACAGTTTCTCTTTATATTAAAGCGAAAGGGAAGAATACTTTATCTATATCGTTATATATGTTACAACAGACGTACCTAAAGTTGTAAAAATAAGAATTTGTTTTAGGTCAGTTTAATGTATAATTTCGACTCTTAGGGTAATTTAGGCACCCCTTTTAGGTATTTCCATTGAAAAAATCTAGAAAATTTGCCTTCTGTCTTTATATTAAAGCGAAAGCGAGGAGTACTTTATCTATACCGTCATATGTGTTACAACAAACTTACCTAAAGTTGTAAAAATTAGAATTAGTTTTAGACCAATTTCATGCCATAAAATTTTTACTCCTAGGGTAATTTAGATATCCGTTTAAGTCATTTCCTTTGTATAACTATAAAAATTTTACTTTTTGTCTTATATTAAAGCGAAAGCGAAAACTACCCTAGGTATATCGTCATGTGTTATAACAAACCTACCTAATGTTGTAAAAATTGATTTCCTCTTAGATCATTTTGATGTCATAATTTCGACTCCTAGGGTAATTTAGGCACCCGTTAAAGGTATCTGCTTGCTTTCTAAAACTCTAAAACCTATACATTCTTTTTTTATATTAAAGCGAAAGCGAAGAATACCTTAGGCATATCGCCAGGTGTGTTATATCAAACTTACCTGAAGTTATAAAAATTACAATTAGTTTTAGATCAGTTTCATGTCTTAATTTCGACAGCTAGGGTAATTTAGGCACCCGTTTAATATATTTCCTTTGTAGAACGCCAAAAAGTTTACATTCTCTCTTTATATTAAAGCGAAAGCGAAGAAAACCTTAGGTATATCCTTATAAATATTGTAACAAAAGTGCCTAAAATTGTAAATATTTGATTTCGTTTTAGATCAGTTTGATGTCATAATTTCGATTCCTAGGATGATTTACGCACACTTTTAAGCTATCTCCTTTGTAGAACTATAAGAATTTTACTTTTTCTTTTTATATAAAGCGAAATCGAAAACTATCTTAGGTATATCGTCATGTCTAATAACAAACTTACCTAAAGTTGCAAAAATTAGAGTTCGTTTTAAATCAGTTTCATGTCATAATTTTGATTCCTAGGATAATTTAAGCACCCGTTTAAGGTATCACCTTTGTAGAACTCTAAAAATTTTTACGTTTTTTCTTTATTTTGAAGCGACAGCGAAGAAAACTTTAGGTATATCCCTTTGAATGTTATAACAAACTTACCTAAAGTTGTAAATAATGATTTCATTTTAGATCTGTTTTATGTGATAATTTCCAATCCAAAGGTAATTTAGGCAACCGTTAAAGGTATCCTCTTTGTAGATCTTTAAAAATGTACATTCTCTTTTTATATTAAAGCGAGAGCGAAGAGTATCTTACGTATATCGCCATGTGTGTTATACAAACTTACCTAAAGTGTTAAAGATTACAATTAATTTTAATTCAGTTTCATATCATAATTTCGACACCCAGGGTAAATTAAGCACCAGTTTAATTTTTCTCCTTTGTAGAACTCTAGAAACTTTACATTCTATCTTTTTATTAAAGCGAAAGCGAAGAGTACTTTATCTATACCGTCATTTGCATTACAACATTTTACCTAAAGTTGTAAAAATTAGAATACGTTTTAGGTCAGTTTCATATCTTAAAATATCAACTCCTAGTGTAATTTAGGCACCCGTTAAAGGTATCAAATTTGTAAACCTCTAAAAATTTTATAATCTGTTTTTAGATTAAAGCGAAAGCGAAGACTATCTCAGGTCATATGTGTTACAACTAACTTACTTTTTGTCTTATAGTAAAGCCAAAGCGAAAAATACCTTAGGTATATCGTCATATGTTATAACAAACATACCTAAAGTTGTAAAAATTGATTTCCTCTTAGATCATTTTGATGTCATTATTTCAACTCCTAGGGTAATTTAGGCACCCGTTTAAGGTATCTCCTTTGTAGAACTCTAAAAATTTTACATTCTGTCTTTATATTAAAACGAAAGCGAAGACTGCCTTTGGTATATCGCCATATGTGTTATAAGAAACCTACCTTAAGTTGTAAAATTAGATTTCGTATTTAGATCAAGTTTCTGTATACTCTATCATTTTGCCGCTGTTCAGTGGATAAGGTAATTTAGGCACCTTTTTAAGATATCTGCTTTGTAGAACTCTAAAAATTTTACATTCTCTCTTTAAATTAAAGCGAAAGCGAAACTATCTCAGGTATATCTTCATATGTGTTACAACAAACACCAAATGATTTAAAAATCAGTTAATACTATAATATATAATATATATATATATATATATATATATAATATATATATATATATATATATATATATATATATATATATATTAGTTTGTCATAATTTCGACTCCTAGGGTAATATAGGAAACCATATAAGGTATCTTCTTTGTAGAGCTTTAAAAATATTAATTTTTGTCTCTATATTAAAGAGAAAGCGAAAACTACCTTAGGTATATCAATTGTTATAACAAACTTTCTTAATGTTGCAAAAATTATAATTCTTTTTAGATAAGTTTCATGTCATAAATTCTCTCCAAGGGTAATTTAGGCACCCGTTTAAGGTATCATATCTCCTTTGAAGAACTTTAAAAATTTATCTTTTTGTCTTTATATTAAAGCAAAAGTGAAAGTACCTTAGGTATATGGTCATGTGTTATAAAAAACTTACCTAATGTTGTAAAAATTAGATTTCGTTTTAGATCAGATCCATGTCATAATTTCGACTCCTATGGTAATTTATACACCCGTTTAACTTATCTCCTTTGTAGAACTATAAAAATTTTACATTCTTTTTTTTTATTTTAAAGTGACAGCAATTAATGTGTTAGGTATATCCTTATAAGTGATATAACAAACTTACCAAAAGTTGTAAAAATTGATTTCGTTCTAGATCAGTTTCATGTCATAGTTTCGAATCTTAGTTTAATGTAGGCACCCGTGAAAGTTATCTACTTTGTAGAACTCTAGGAATTGTACATCATGTTTTTATATTAAGTCGAAAATGAAGACTACCATAGGTATATCGCCATGTGTGCTATGACAAACGTACCTAAAGTTGTAGATATTAGAATTAGTTTTTGATCAGCTTCATGTCATAATTTCGAGTCCTACGGTAATTTAAGATCCCTTTTAAGTTATCTCCTTTGTACAACTCTAAAAATTTTACATTATGTTTTTATAATACCTTAGGTATATCGCCATATGTGTTATAGCAAACATACCTAAAGTTGTAAAATATACAATTAGTATTAGATCATTTTCATGTCATAATTTCGACACCTAGAGTAATTTAGATAGCAGTTTAAGGTATCTCTTTTTAAAACGTTAAAAATTTTACACTCTTTCTTTATTTTAAAGCGGCAGGAAAGACTACCTTAGGTGTATCTTCATATGTGTAACAACACACTTACCTAAAGTTGTAAAAATTAGATTTCGTTATAGATCAAGTTGATGTCATAATTTCGACTCCCAGGGTAATTTAGGCACCCGTTTAAGGTATCTCATTTGTAGAACTATAAAAATTTTCCTTTTTTTCATGCTAAAGCGAAAGCGGAAACTACCTTAGGTATATCGTCAAGTGTTATAGCAAACTTACCTTAAGTTTTAAAAATTAGAATTAGTTTTACATCACTTTCATTTCATAATTTCAACTCCTAGGGTAATTTAAGCACCCTTTTAAGGTATCTCCTTTGTAGAACTTTAAAAATTTTAAATTTTTCTTTATTTTGAAACGACAGCGAATAATACCTTATAAGTGTTACAACAAACAAGCCCAAAGCTGTGAAAATTGATTTCGTTTTAGATCAGTTTGACATCATAATTTCGAATCGTAGGGTAATTTTAGCACCCGTTTAAGGTATCTTCTTTGTAGAACTCTAAAATTTTTACATTCTTTCTTTATTTTAAACGACAGCGAAGACTACTTCCTTCAGGTATGTCGTCATATGTGTTACAGCAAACTTACCTAAAGTTGTAAAAATTAGAACTCGTTTTAGATCAGTTTCATGTCATAAAATATCTACTCCTAGGGTAATTTAGGCACGCGTTTATGGTTTCTAGAACTATATAAAATTTATATTTTTTCTTTATATTAAACGAAAGTGAAGACTACCTTAGGTATATCTTCATATGTGTTATAACAAACCTACCTAAAATTGTAAAAATTAGATTTCGTTTTAGATTAGTTTCCTGTCATAATTTCGGATTCTAGGATAATTTAGGTACCGGTTTAAGGTATTTCCCTTGTAGAACTCTAATAATTTTACATTCTTTTTTTTTTAAATTAAAGTGAATGCGAAGACTAACTTAGGAGTATCGTCATTTGTGTTATAATAAACTTACCTAAAGTTTAAAAATTGATCCCCTTCTAGATCAGTTTCTTGTCATAATTTCGACTCCTAGGGTAATTTATGCACCCGTTAAAGGTATCTCCTTTGTAGAACTCAAAAAATGTACATTCATTTTTTTTATTAATGCAAAAGCGAAGGCTAAACTTGGTATATCGCCATGTGTGTTATAGCAAACTTTCCTGAAGTGGAAAAATAGAATTCGTTTTGGATCAATTACACTTTTGGATCAATTACACATCATAATTTTGAATCCTTGGGTAATTTAAGCACCCTTTTAAGGTATTTACTTTGTAGAACTCTAAAAATTATACATTTTTTCTTTATATTAAAACGAAAGCGAAAATAATCTTAGGTATATCGTCATATGTTATGAAAAACTTATCTAAAGTTGTAAAAATTAGATTCTTTATAGATCAGTTTCATGTCATAATTTCAACTCCTAGGGTAATTTAGGAACCCGTTTAACGAATCTCCTTTGTAGAACTCTAAAAGTTTTACGTTCTTTCATTATATTACAGCAGAAGCGAAAACTACCTTTGATATATCTTCATTTGTGTTATAATAAACTTGCCTAAAGATTTAAAAATTAGATTTCGTTTTAGATCAGTTTCATGTCATAATTTCGACTCCTACTGTAATTTAGGCAAACCGTTTAAGGTATCTCCTTTGAAGACCTCTAGAAATTTACATCCTCTCTTTATATAAAATCGAAAGCGAAGATTACCTTATTAATATCGTCATATATGTTATAACAAACTTACCTAAAGGTGTAAAAATTAGAAATCGTTTTAGATCAGTTTCATGTCAGAACATTTCTACTCCTAGGGTAAAATAGGCACCCGTTTAAGGTATCTCCTTTGCAGAACTCTAAAAATTCTACAATCAGTCTCTATATTATAGGGAAAACGAAGACTACCTCAGGTATATTGTCATATGCGTTACAACAAACTTACCTAAAGTTGAAAAATTAGATTTCTTTATAGATCAGTTTGATGACATAATTTCGACTCCTAGGGTAATTTAGGCAACGTTTAAGGTATCTATTTTGTAGAACTATAAAATTTTTACCTTTTTTCCTTATATTAAAGCGAAAATGAAAATTACCTTAAATATATCGTCATGTGTTATAACATACTTACCAAAAGTTGTAAAAATTAGAATTCGTTTTAGATCAGTTTCATGTCATAGTTTCGACTCCTTGGGTAATTTAGGCACCCTTTTAAGGTATCTGCTTTGTAGAACTCTAAAAAACATTTCATTCTTTCTTTATTTTAAAGAGACAGCGAAGAAAACCTTAGGTATATCCTTCTAAATTTTATAACAAACTTACCAAAATTGTAAAAATTGCTTTCATTTTAGATCAGTTTGATGTCAATATTTCGAATCCTAGGCTAATTTTTGAACACGTTAAATGTTCTAGAGCCCTAAAATGTTTACATTCTGTCTTTATATTAAAGCGAAAGCGAATAGTACCCTATTTATATAGTCATTTGTGTTTCAGCAAAATTAATTTAAGCTGTAAAAATCAGAATTTGTTTTAGATCGGTTTCTTGTCATAATTTCTACTTCTAGAGTAATTTAGGCACCCTTTTAAGGTATCTCCTTTGTAGAAATATAATAATTTTGCATTTTGTCCTTATAGTAAAGCGAAAGCGAAGAGTACCATATCTATATCATCATATGTGTCACAACAAACTTACCTAAAGTTGTAAAAATAAGAATACGTTTTAGATCAGTTTCATGTCATGTCATAAATATTCTACTCATATAGTAACTTAGGCACTCGTTTAAGATATCTCCTTTTTAGATCTATAAAAATTTTACATTCCGTCTTTATATTAAAGCGAAAGCGAAGACCACCTTATTTAATTCGTCATATGTGTTACAACAAACTTACTTAATGTTGTAAAATTTGATTTCGTTATAGATTAGTTTCATGTCCTAATTTCGACTCCTAGGGTAATTTAGGTAACTCTTTAAGATATCTAATTTGTATAACTCTAAAAATCTTACATTCTTTCTTTATATTAAAGCGAAAGCGAAGTCTACTTTAAGCATATCCTCATATCTGTTATAACAAACCTACCTTTAGTTGTAAAATTAGATTTCATTTTAGATCACTTTCAAGTCATAATTTTGGCTCTTAGGGTAATTTAGGCACATATTTAAGGTATCTACTTTGTGAAACTCTAAAGGACTACCTCAGGTATATCATCATATGTGTTACAACAAACTTGCCTAAAGTTGTAGAAATTAGATTTCGTTATAGATCAATTTGATGTCATAATTTTGACTCCGAGAGTATTTTAGGCACCCGTTTGAGGTATCTCTTTGCATAACTCTAAAAATTTTACATTCTTTTTTATATTGAAGTGAAATCTTAGAATGGCTTGGGTATATCCGCATATGTGTTATAATAAACCTACTTTAAGTTGTAAAATTAGATTTCGTTTTAGATCAATTTCATGTCATAATTTCGGCTCTTATGATAACTTAGGCACCCGTTTAAGGTATCAATTTTATAGAACTCTAAAGGTTTTACATTCTATCTTTATATTAAAGCGAAGGCGAAGACTACCTTAGGTATATCGCCTTGTGTTTTATAACAAACTTACCTAAAGTTGTAAAAATTAGAATTCGTTTTAGATCAGTTTCATGTCATAATTTCAACTCCTAGGGTAATTTAGGTGCCTGCTTAAGGTATCTCCTTTGTAGAACTCAAAAAATTTTACATTTTTTCTTCATATTAAAGCGAAAGCAAAGACTACCTTAGGTGTATCCTCATATGCGTTGCAACAAACCTACTCTAAGATGTAAAATTAGATTTCGCTTTAAATCAGTTTCATGTCATAATCTGTGATCATAGGGTAGTTAAAGCACCCGTTTATGGTTTCTCCTTTGTAGAATTCTAAAACTTTTACATTCTGTCTTTATGATAAAGCGAAAGCGAAGAATACCTTTTCTATATCGTCATATATATTACAACAAATTTACCTAAAATTGTAAAAATTTAAATTCGTTTTAGAACAGTTTCATATCATAATTCCTACTCCTAGGGTAATTAAGGCACACATTTATGGTAACTCCTTTGTAGAACTCAAAAATTTAATTTTCTGTCTCTATATTAAAGTGAAAGTGAATGCTACCTAAGGTATGTCGTCATATGTGTTATAACAAACTTAAAGTTTAAAAATTAATTTGTTTTAGATCAGTTTCATGTCATAATTTCGACTCCTAGTGTAATTTAGGTACCCTTTTAAAGTATTTGCTCTGTAGAACTCTAAAAATTTTTATATTATATCTTTATATTAAAGCGAAAGTGAAGACTACCTTAGAAATATCGTCATATGTGTTATTAATTATTAAGGTTATTTATTTAAGGTATCTCCTTTGTAGAACTCAAAATATTTACATTCTCTTTTTATATTAAAGCGAAGGCAAAGACTACCTTAGGTATATCGTCATGTATGTTACAACAAACTTACCTAAAGTTGTAAAAATTAGAATTCGTTTTAGATCAGTTTCATGTCATAATTTCGATTCCTAGGGTAATTTAGGCACCCGTTTAAAGTATATCCTTTATAGAATAAAATTTTTCTATTTTTTCTTTATATTAAAGCGGAAGCGAAGACTGTCATTGTTATATCCTCATATGTTCTATAACAAACCTACCTATAGTTGTAAAAGGTAGATTTCGTTTTAGATAAGTTTCATGTCATAATTTAGGATCCTAGGGTAATTAGGTACCTTTTTAAGGTAGAACTTTAAAAGTTTTGCTTTCTCTCTTTATATTAAAGCGAAAAAGAAGACTGTCTAACATTTATCGTCATGTCTTATAAAAGACTAAGTAAATAAAGTTGTAAAACTTTGGATTCGTTTTGGATCAATTTCATGTCGTATTTTTGACTTCTAGGGTAATTTAGTCACCAGTTTAAGGTATCTATTTTGTAGAACTATAAAAATTTTACATTGCCTTTATATTAAAGCGATTGCGAAGAATGCCTTATCTTTATATTCATATGTGTTATAACAAACGTACCTAAAGTTGTAAAAATTAGAATTCGTTTTAGATCAGTTTCATATCATAATTTTGACTCGTAGGCTAATTTAGGCACCCGATTAAGGTATCTCCTTTGAAGAAATCTAAAATATTTATTCTGCCATTATATTAAAGCGAAAGCGATGAATACTTATCTATATCGTCATATGTGTTACAACAAACTTACCTAAAGTTATAAAAATTAGAATTCGTTTTAGATCAGTTTCATTTCATAAAATTTCTACTCCTATGGTATTTGGGGCACCCTTCTAAGGTACCTCATTTGTAGAACTCTAAAAATTTTACATTCTGTCTTTATATTAAAGCGAAGACTCTCTTAGTTATATCGTCATATGTGTTACAACAAACTTACCTAAAGTTGTAAAAATTAGATTTCGTTACAGATCAGTTTGATGTCATAATTTCGACTCTTAGGGTAAATTAGGAACCCGTTTACGGCATCTCCTTTGTAGAACTCTAAAAATTTTACATTCTACAGTATTTTTACGAAGCGAGAAATACTTTATGTAAATCGCCATGTGTTATAGCAAACTTTCCTAAAGTAGTAGAAATTAGAATTCGTTTTGAATCATTTACATATTATAATTTCAACTCCTAGGGTAATTTAGGCACCCGTTTAAGGTATCTCCTTTTTAGAGCTATAAAAAATTTACATATTTTCTTTATATTAAAACGAAAGCGAAGACTACCTTAGGTATATCCTCATGTGTTATAACAAACCGACTTGAAGTTGTACAAATAAGATTTCGTTTTAGATCAGCTTCATGTCATAATTTCGGATTCTAGGGTAATTTAGGAACCCCCTTAAGGTATCTTCCTTGTACAGCTCTAAAAATTTTACTTTCTTTTTTTACATTAAAGCGAAAGCGAAGACTACCTTAGGTATATCGTCATTTGTGTTTTAATAAACCTACCTAAATTTGTAAAAATTGAACTCTTTCTTGATCAGTTTCATGTCATAAATTCGAATCCTAGGGTAATTTAGGCACCCGTTAAAGGTATCTTCTTTGTAGAACTCAAAAAATTGTACATTCTTTTTTTACATTAAAACGAAAACGAATTCTTCCCTTGGTATATCACAATGTGTGTTATAGCAAACTTACCTAAAGTGGAGAAATAGAATTCGTATTGAATCAATTACATATCATAATTTTGACTCCTAGGGTAATTTAGACCCTCGTTTAAGGTATCTCCTTTGTAGAACTATAAAACTTTTACATTCTTTCTTTATATTAAAACGAAAGGGAAGTCTACCTTAGGTATATCCTCATATGTGTTATAACAAACCTTCCAAAAGTTGTAAAAATTAGAGTTTTGTGTTATATCAGTTTCATGTCATAATTTTGGCTCCTTTGGTAATTTAGGCACCCGGTTTAAGGTATCCCCTTTGTAGAACTATAAAAAGTTTACATTCTTTCTTTTCGTTAAAGCTTAAAGCGAAGACTACCTTAGGTTTATCGTCATTAATGTTATAACAAACTTACCTAAAGTTGTCATAATTTCGAATCCTATGGTAATTTAGGAACCAGTTAAAAGATATCTCCTTTGTAGAACTTAAAAAAATTGTAGATTCCGTTTTCATTTTAATAAAGTGAAAGCGAAGTTTACCCTTGGAGTAACGCCATGTGTGTTATAGCAAACTTTCCTAAAATTGAAATATTAATATTCGTTTTTAATCAAATGCAAATCACAATTTTAACTCCTAGGTAATTCAGGCATCGTTTAAGATTTCTCTTTTGAAGAACTCTAAAAATTATACATTTTGTCTTTATAATAAATGAAAGCGAAGACTTCCTTAGGTATGTCGTCATATGTTATGACAAACCTATCTAAAGTTTTCACAATTAGAATTCGTTTTAGAGCAGTTTCATGCCATAATTTCGACTCCTAGGGTAATTTAGGCACCCGTTTAAGGATTCTCCTTTGGAAATCTTTAAAAAATTTACGTTCTTTCAGTATATTAAAGCGAAAGCAAAGAATATCTTACCTATATGGTCATATGTGTTACAACAATCCTACCTACCTAAAGTTTTAAAGTAAACTCTAATATTCGTTTAGATCAGTTTCATGTAATAATTTCGACTCCTAGGGTAATTTAGACACCCGCTTAAGCTATATTCTTTGTAGAACTCTAAAAATTTTACATTCTGTTTTTATATTAAAGCGAAAGCGTAGAATACGTTATCTATATCGCCATTTGTGTTACAACAAACTTACCTAAAGTTCTTCTTAAAATTAGTACTCGTTTTAGATCAGTTTCATGTAATTTCTACTCCTAGAGTAATTTAGGCACAAGTGTAAGGTATCTCCTTTGTTGAACTTTACAAATTTTACATTCTGTTTTTATATTAAAGCGAAAACGAACACTACCTCAGGTATATCGTCATATGTGTTATATCAATCTTACCTAAAGTTTTAAAAATTAGATTTCGTTATGGATCAATTTGATATCATAATTTCGATTCTTAGGATAATTCAAAAACCTGTTTAAGGTATCTCCTTTGCAGAGCTCTAAAAGTTTTACAATCTGTCTTTATATGAAAGTAAAACTGAAGGCTACCTTAGGTATATCGTCATACGTGTTATAAAAACTTATCTAGAGTTGTAAAAATTAGAATTCGTATTAGATTATATTCATGTTATAATTTTGAATCCTAGGGTAATTAGGCACCCCTTAAAGGTATCTCTTTTTTAGAACTCCAAAAATTTTACATTCTTTCTTTATCTTAAAGCGACAACGAAGAATACCTTAGGTATATAATCATAAGTGTTATAACAAACTTACCCAAAGTTGTAAAAAATTAATTTCGCTTTAGATCAGTTTCATGTCATAATTTCATATCCTAGGTGATTTAGGCAACCGTTAAAGGTATCTTCTTTGTAGAACTCTAAAAATTGTAATTCTGTTTTTATATTAAAACGAAAGCGATGAATACTTTAGGTATATCGCAATATGTGTTACATCAAACTTACCTACAGCTGTAGAAATTAAAATACGTTTTGGATCAGTCACATATCATAATTTCGACTCCTAAGATAATATGGGCACCTATTTAAGGTAAGGTATCTACTTTGAAGGACAATAAAATTTTACATTTTGTCTTTACATTAAAGTGAAAGCGAAGACTTCCTTAGGCATATTGTCATATGTTATTACAAACTTATCTAAAGTTGTATAAATTAGAATTGGTTTTAGATCAGTTTCATGACATAATTTCGACTCCTAGGGTAATTTAGGCACCCGTTTAACTAATCTCCTTTGTAGAACTCTAAAAGTTTTACATTCTTTCTTTATACTAAAGCGAAAGCGAAGACTACCATAGGTATATCGTCAAATGTGTTATAACAAACCTACCTAAAGTTGTAAAAATTAGAATTCGTTTTAGATCAATTTCATATCATAATTTCGACTCCTAGGGTAATTTAGGCACCCGTTTAGAATATCTCCTTTGTAAAACACTAAAAATTTCGCATTCGTAATTTACTTTAAAGCAAAAGCGAAGAATACCTTAGGTATATCCTCATACGTATTACAACAAACTTTCCTAAAGTAAAAATTAAAAGTCGCATAGATCAGTTTCATGTCAAAATTTCTACTCCTAGAGTAATTTAGGCACCCCTGTAAGGCATCTCCTTTGTTGAACTCTAAAAATTTTACATTTTGTCTTTATATTAAAGCGAAAGCGAACACTACCTCAGGTATATTGTCATATGTGTTACAACAAAATTACCTAAGTTGTAAAAATTAGGTTTTGTTATAGATCAGCTTGATATCATAATTTCGACTATTAGGGTAATTTAGGAATTCGTTTAAGGTGTCTCCTTTGTAGAACTCTAAAAGTTTTACAATGTCTTTATATAAAAGTGAAAGTGAGGGCTACCTTAGGTATATCGTCATGCGTGTTATAACAAACATAGATTTGTAAAAATTAGAATTCTTATTAGATAAGATTTATGACAATTTCGACTCCTAGGGTAATTTAGGCACCTCTTTAATGTATCTCCTTTGTAGAACTCCAAATATTTTACATTATTTCTTTATCTGAAAGCAGGAGAGAAGAATACCTTAGGTATAATGTTATAACAAACTTACCTAAAGTTGTAAAAATTAATTTCGCTTTAGATCAGTTTCATATCATAATTTCATATCCTAGGGTGTTTTAGGCAATTGTTAAAGGTATCATCTTTGTAAAACTCTAAAAATTGTACATTCTCTTTTTATATTAAAGCTAAAGCGAAGATTACTTTAGGTATATCGCAATGTGTGTTATAGCAAACTTACCTAAAATTTTAGAAGTTAGAACTTGTTTTGAATCAGTTACATAGTATAATTTCGATTACTAGGGAAATTTAGACCACCGTTTAAGGTATGATTTTTAGAACTAAAAATTTTATATTTTGCCTTTATTTTAAAGCGAAAGCTAAAACTTCCTTAGGTACATCGTTATATGTGTTACGACAAACTTACCTAAAGTTGTAAAAATTAAATTCGTATTAGTTCAGTTTAATGTCATAATTTCGACTTCTAGGGTAATTTAGGCACACGTTTAAGGTATCTCCCTTCTAGAGCTGTAAACATTTTACTTTCTTTCTTTATATTAAAGCGAAAGCGAAGACTACCTTAGGTATATCCTCATATGTCTTACAACAAACTTACCTAAAGTTGTAAAAATTAGATTTCGTTGTAGATCAATTTCATGTCATAATTTCGAATACTAGGGTAATTTAGGTACCCATTTAAGGTATCTAATTTATAGAACTCTAAAAATTTTACATTCTTTCTTTATATTAAAGCGAAAGCGAAGACTACCGTAGATATATCGTCATTTGTATTATCACAAACTTACCTAAAGTTGTAAAAATTGAACTCCTTATATATCAGTTTCATGTCATAATATCGACTCCTAGGGTAATTTAGGCACCAGTTAAAAGAATCTCCTTTGTAGAACTCAAAAAATTGTACATTCTTTTTTTATATTAATGTGAAATCGAAGGCTACCCTTGGTATATCGCCATGTGTGTTACAGCAAACTTACTTAAAGTGGAAAAATAGAATTCGTTTTGAGTCAATTACATATCCTAATTTTGACCCCTATGGTAACTTAGGCATCCGTTTAAGGTATCTCCTTTGTAGAACTCTAAAAATCATATATTTTGTTTATATATTAAAGCGAAAGCGAAGACTACCCTAGGTATATTGTCATATGTTATTACAAACTTATCTAAAGTTGTATAAATTGGAATTGGTTTTAGATCAGTTTCATGACACAATTTCGACTCCTAGGGTAATTTAGGCACCCGTTTAAGGAATCGTCTTTGTACAACTCTAAAAATTTTACATTCTTTCTTTATATTAAATCGAAAACGAAGACTACCGTAGTTATATCGTCAAATGTGTTATAACATACTTACCTAAAGTTGTAAAAATTAAAATTCATTTTAGATCAACTTCATATCATAATTTCAACTGTTAGGTTAATTTAGCCACCCGTTTAAGGTATCTCCTTTGTAGAAGTCTCAAGATTTTACATTCTTACTTTATTTTAAAGCGACACCGTAAAATACCTTAGGTATATCCTCTTACGTGTTACAACAAATTTACCTAAAATAAAAATCAGAATTCGTTTAGATCAGTTTCATATCATAATTTCGACTCCTAGGGTATTTTAGGCACCCGCTCGAGGTATCTCCCTTGTAGAGCTATAAAAATTTACATTCTTTCTTTATATTAAAGCGAAAACGAAGAATATCCTCATATGTTTTATAACAAACCTACCTAAAGTTGCAAAAATTAGATTTCGTTGTAAATTAGTTTCATGTCATAATTTCGAATACAATGGTAATTTAGGCACCCATTTAAGGTATCTAAAGCGAAGACTACCTTTGTTATATCGTCATGTGTGTTATAACAAACTTTTCTAAATTTGTAAAAATTAAATTTGTTTTAGATTAGTTTCATGCCATAATTTCTACCCCCATGGTAATTTAGCCACACCTTTAAGGTATATCTTTTGTAGAACTATAAAAATTTACATTCTGTTTTTATATTAAAGCGAAAGCGAAGAACACCTTTTCTATGTCACCATATGTGTTAAAACAGACTTACCTAAAGTTGTAAAAATTAGAATTCGTTTTAGATCATTTTCATGTCATAATTTCGACTCCTTGGGTAATTAAGGCACCCGTTTAATGCATCTCTCCTGTAGAACGCTAAAAATTTTACATTCTTTTTTTATATTAAAGGGAAAGCGAAAACTACTTTAGGTGTATCCTCATGTGTTATAAGAAACCGACCTTAAGTTGTAAAAATTAGATTTTGCTTTAGATCAGTTTCATGTGATAATTTTGGCTCCTAGGGTAATTTAGGCCCCATTTAAGATATCTCCTTTACAGAACTCTTAAAATTATGTATTCTTTTTTTATATTAAAATGCAAGCGAAAACTACCTTAGGTATATCCTCATGTTTTATTAAAAATCTACCTAAATTTCTAAAAAAAAATTAGATTTCGTTTTATATCAGTTTCATGTCATAATTTCAGCTCCTAGGGTAGTTTAGGTACCCGTAAAAGTTTTACATTTTTTCTTTATATTAAAGCGAAAGCGAACACTTCCTTGGGTATATCCTCATATGTGTTATAACAAACTTACCTAAATTGTAAAAATTGGAATTAGTTTTAGAAATAGTTTCATGTCATAATTTCGAGTCCTAGGATAATTTAGGCACCCGTTTAAGGTATATTCTTTGTAGATCTTTTAAAAAAATTTACTCTCTATCGTTATATTAACACGAAAGCGAAGAATATTTAAAGAATATCGTCATGTTTTATAAAAAAAACTTAAAGTTGTAGAAATTAAAATTCGTTTAAGATCAGTTTCATGTCGTAATTTCTTTTCCTAGAGCAATTTAGGCACTTGTTTAAAGTATCTCTTTTGAATAACTCTTAGAATTGTATATTCTCCCTTTACATTAAAGCGAAAGCGAGGAATGTCTTATGTATATCCTCATATGTGTTATAACAAACTTACGAAAAGTTGTAAAAATTAAATTTCGTTATATATTAGTTGATGTCATAATTTTGACTCCTAGTTCAATTTAGGCACACGTTTAAGATATTTCCTTTGCAGAAATCTCTAAATTTTACATTCTTTCTTAATATTAAAGCGAAAGGTAAAACTGCCATAACGTCATATGCGTTATAACAAACTTACCTAAAGTTGTAAAAATTAGAATTCGTTTTAGATCAGTTTCATATCATAAATTCGGCTCCTAGGGCTAATTAGTCACCCTTTTAAGGTATCTGCATTGTACAACTCTAAAAATTTTACATTCTTTTATATTTAAGCGAAAGCGAAGACTACCTTAGATATATCGTCATATGTGTTATAATAAACTTACCTAAAGTTGTAAAAATTAGAATTAGTTTTCGATTGCTGTCATATCATATTTTCGACTGCTAGGGTAATTTAGGGACCGGTTTAAGGTATATCCTTTGTTGAACTCTAAAAAATTACTACTTGTCACTATATTAAAGCAAGAGGGAAGAATACCTAAGGTATATCATCATTCATCATATTATCATGTGTTATAAAAAACTTACTTAAAGATGTAAAAATTAAAATTAGTTTTACATCAGTTTCATGTCGAAATTCCGACTCCTTGGGTAATTCAGGCACCATTTAAAAAATTGTTTGTTAGGAGCAACTGAAATAAATCTGTATATTTTATCGCACATTATATACACATTAGTATATATAGTATATAGTA
>JABUQX010108097.1:35000-38351 GCA_015478945.1 Trachelipus rathkii | reverse complement strand
ACTCAATTCTAAATTAGTAATTACTTCTGTTTCACTTACCTGGTCATTTTCATCCGGCAACTGTGACCCTACAATTACCGTGGTCGTCTTTTGTTCTATATCTTCTGGCCTTGAACGCTGAGGTTTCGGACTCATGGATGCTATCGATTTAGGTTTACACGGTTGATCTAAGGCCCAAGATACAGTCTGATGCTTTTCCACCTTTACTTGGGGCTCTGTGGGCGGGCCACTGACCACAGAGCACTCTCGTTTCCCCTCTGTTGGGGCATATTTGGCAAAAACCAATTCGGACAATCAACTCCCAAATGACCATCCTGATGACATACAGGACATTCTTGACTTTCTGGACTTATTTGTCTTTTCTGACTTCGCTGTGGGCAGTCCTTCACAACATGTCCCTCTGCTTCACAACGAATACATTTATTTTTCTGAACATAACAGTCATCTGCCATGTGTCCGCGTTTTCCGCAAAACCGGCATTGTGGTCTTAATTTACAATCCCGCACCATATGGCCGGGTTTCTTACAATAATTACATCTTTGCGGTGATCCCGGGGATTGGGGTTTCATTTGAGTTGTCCTAAGCTTTTCTTGTACTTGTCCATTGGATGGGGTTCCCGCATAACCACCAGATGGAGGAATTCTTGGAGGATGTGCTAAGTGTGACATATTTTGTACGTAAGTCGGATTATTCGGACTCGAATAACTTGAAAAACATCCAGAAGACTTAGGGAATTGAGAACCACCACTGGATACCTCATATCCTGGATAGGTCAATGCAGGATAAGCCCACATTGGCCCAACTGCCGGCGGAACCTGAACCATATTTTGCGACGATTGATAGGAAGTAGAAGGAACCACAGGTGTTAAATCTATTACCTCCGGCTGACTACTTAAGGGAAGTTTGTTGTTTAGGAGAGGCTCTATTCCGCCATTATTAGTTTTATCGGTTACTTGTTTACGTGTGTAATTGTCGTCTATTAACTTTACTAAACCTTCCCAAGAAAGACTAGCACCTTTCAAAGCTAGCTCACAAACCACTGTGAGTGAATTTACTTGATCTTGTACCGTTTGAGGCAAACTCTTTACTAGTTTTTCTCTTACAACCTTCATGGAACTCACATCTGACCCTGGAAAAGCTTTTTCGGCCAATCCCAACAATCGTAACGCGTATAATGGTATTGTTTCTGTGGACAATATTTGGGCATCCGTGAAGGCGCTTAAGTCGCATTTTGTTTGTTTTCTCAAATGCTCACCAAACCAGTCCATTAATTCCTTTTTTATCATTGCATAACTTGCGTTTGATTTCATTAATACGTCGTATACTTGTTTAATTGCTCCCTCCAGATGCAATCCCAAGTATGTACGCCACCCGTCAACTTGAGAACTTGGGTAGGTCGCTACTGCATATTCTTCAAATCTATTCATGAATTGTGGCAGAGGTTCTCCATTCTCTAAACAATACTTACCAACAGGTATCATCTTTCTAGATTTTATCTGTTGTTGGTCCGTCATCATCTTCATCATCTGCGACATAGTATCCAATGTTCTCTGATTCTGTTCCAAAATTCGCAACAATAAAACACTATTTTCAGGCTCTTGAGCAGATGAATTCTGCATTGGCGACTGCTGTGGAAAATTCCCCACAGACAATGGAGGACCTTGCTGGCTAGGTGCAAATGGAGCCGATGGAATGGGTTGTTGATATACATTCAGGCCAGGCTGCATACCACCAAAATAAGGTCGTGCCACAGCAATGCTTCCCGGCAAATTCAACGTAGACACTGTGACTGTCACAGGAGGAGACATCGTAAAAGAGGAGGGTACTGAGCCTATCGAGTGTATTGAAGCGCCGTTCAACACCCCCGAAGACTCAGCAGACGCAAAGGTGGATGCTACACGAACGTCGCATGCAGATGTCATCAAGTTCGGTGGTTGGTCAGCCACCAAACTTGATGAATCCGTGGTAGTGAAATTTGTCAAAATCGAATCATGATCGGTCGCTTTCGTATCGTCGCTCGCGCCGTTTATTATAACGTTCTTTTTATCGGCCATTTCGAATACTTTATGTAATGTGAATCTAGGAAGAGTAGAATAGGAGAATACTTGAATGGTTCGAATTTACTTATGCTAGAAAACCGGGTTTACAAGTGTAGAGAGATTTCAGAAGTAGAGAAGTAAGACATTAACAATCAAGGAAAACCAAAAAAACCTAACGGAAATTTTATAAAGAAGCGATGAAAGAAAGAAAGGCAGCAGACACGTAATAGGCAGCTTAAGAAGAGAACGACGCCTTGCTACCATAAAATGTAATGAATTAAGCTATGATGGAATGTTGTGTAAAATAAAATCAAATCAAATTAGAAGTTGTGTGACAAAACTACTATATTATAATAATATAATAATTAAGAAGAAATAATAATTGTCCCAAAGGACCAAAGAAATAGAATAAACAAACTTACAAGATTTCTTTTAACGAAACCAAGAAAATTCTTTAAGACCCATGTCAGAAGGCCATCTCTTGTTCTCTACAAGATTCTTGGAACTGCTATATGGTAAGTTTCTGCTGCCTCAGAAATTGCTCATGAATATGAAAAAAAATTATAGAACATTTATTAGTAATGACCCTAGATTGACAACACAATGTAAATAAGTATATATTATTTTAGAACGACAGCTGTACCTTTAAACGCCCAAATTTTCTTATGACCAATGGTTTTATTTTATTTACTCAGACTTACACCTATGTAAATTTTTCCAACCCTTTTTCTTTATTTAACAATCAAACCAAAATAATGCAATGGGAGGAAAACCCGGTGAATCTCTTTATAATATTTAATATAAAAAAATATTTAGAAATACAAAACAAAAGAATGTTTATATACAAATAAATGGGGATGAAAAATTTTCCTTTATCTTAAATGTAGGTTTAAAGAAATATGCAAAAAAAAACAAATAGTAATAATGAAATTTATATGTATTAGTGTATATTAGTTAAGTGTTATTTATTTAGTTTTTTTACGAGCCTGAGTACCGCCGAATTACCGATACCGATGAACATGCGTTCTCGCGCTAAAATAAACCCCGTAGTGCACTACCGCGAACCACGTTGGTAATGTTGTTTAACACCGGCGGCTGACCACTCCGACTTCTATATTTGTGTTGTTTTACACCGGCGGCAGACCACTCCGACTTCTATATTTGTTTTGTTTTATTAGTTTTATCCAGCTATCCCCGATTCCTTTAATTCGTCTACCTCTCCTCTCCTAATCCACTCACTCCAGGAAGATGGATACTTTCGAGATTGACTCTGGTTCCAGCTCCAAGCTGGCCTAACCTGTATAATCAGGGG
>JABUQX010108097.1:0-30000 GCA_015478945.1 Trachelipus rathkii | reverse complement strand
TCTCAGAAATCCCATGCACCCGATCATGCGTAATCCGGGAATAGGGAAACCGATCAGGAGAAAAAGCAGGAGAGGAGCCGCGAATCTCCAGGGTTAAATTAATTAAAAAAGGAGGCGAAGCAGATAGCCTTTTCAGTAGAGATTAGCTACAGAACGCGTCAGAAGCGAATATGAGAAGGCGATTAAACAAAAGTTGTTAGCAGATGTTTGCACGAGGCCAGAAATTTTTATCAGTGAGAGAACAAAGTAGTTGTCGCACTTTCTTTTATGAAAGCCGCTTACCTGTCGGAATAATATCTCTGCCAACGATCCGAGCAGAATGAATAGTAAGAGTGATAGGAAGAACGAGAGTTTCCATGCCCGCATAGCAAGTCTCTCTCCTGAATGCGAGCGAGACATTCCCCATCGAAACCATGGATTTTGTTGAGAAAAAGATTTAGTTGAAGATGGAAGGAACCGCTCATACCCTCGACGATTACGCTCCCACCTTTTCAAGCGTGACCGAGAAGCGTACCTCGAGTCAAAGCAAAAAGATCAACTCCAAATATCCATGCGTTTGCAGAGAAACGACGCAACGATCTCCAATTAGCCCGATTAAAGTGCCAGAAAGTACGTTTGGGCATGGTGGAGCTGCTTGAGAAAAAGTTTTAAAATTAGAGCTAAAAGATTGTGGTCAGAGTACCAATAGGAGGGAAAATTGTGTATTTATATCGAGAAGGAGTAGTGGTGAAACATAAATCAAGCGTGTTCAAGAATGGGTTAGGACGAATCTGGTATTGTGTAGGTTCTTTAATTAACTGTTCCAGATCGTTGAGAATACTGAATGTTTTGGCCTCCTCCCCTCCTGCATCAGTATGAGAGGAGCCCAACCACTCAGTGTGATGTACGTTGAAATCACCTAAATTAGATGATCTCAGCATTTGGATGAGAAGTAACAGTATTATATATATTATATATATATATATATAATATATATATATATATATATATATATATATATATATATATATATAATATATAATATATATATATATATATATATATATATATATATATATATATATATACTTAAATAATCCTAAAATAAGTGTTTTTGAGAAAAGTGCAAAAATGTTTCTTAAAACAAAAACACATATTTAGTATTATTTTTAATAATATATATATATATATATATATATATATATATATATATATATATATATATATATATATATATATAATATATATATATATATATATATATAGTATTAAACCAATACTAATTAACCTCGGTTTATCCGAGATTACTAATGTCTTCAAATCCAGAAACTCGTGTTTTTTACCTTTCATCCCAGAATATCATAAGATCAATTCTTCGAGACCCTAAAACCTTTTATTCATTAAAAATGCAACAATTCTTCTGGTTCATCTATATTTTTTCTGTCATTTTTCAATTTTAAAATATCAACTTTAGCTTTGCTTCTTTAATTTTCCCTTCTCTGACAGTAATACGGCTTTCTTTACTTTTGCTAAAGCTGAACCGTTTAGTTAAATTTCCCTTTAATTCCCTCTGGACGATTCTGGAGCTATTCCTTCTCTCCGTATTCCTATAATTCATTTAAATTTTATTTCTTCTCTATCTGAGCTTAAAGTTAAGAAGGAGAATGGTCCTCAAAATTTGTATTTCTGAGCTTGCGCCCTATCTTGGCAGGCTGTTTCGTCTCTGCCCGTCAACTTCAGCCTTTCCCTCCTGCTTGAAGCCTGCATTAATTCAGCTTGTGCTGATGAAGAGTGACCCAAGTCAGCCATCCAGCTAAAGCCCTATAACTTTAACTTCTGTTCTTTATAAAGTTTTCGTATCTATCTTTAACAGGAAAATGTAGAACAAGTAATATTTTAAAATCTTATATCTGACTGCTGCTAGAATTTTTTCCCTTCCCTCCGACTCTTGGTTCTTTTCTCTTCCACATTTTAGTGGTTCCTTTGCTTTGGCACAAGACATTTCAAAAGCTTTCGATAGAATCTGGTGCAAAGCAACAATATCTAAACTTCCCTCCTTCGGTATCTATCCTTTTCTCTGTAGCCTTCTCTTCATTTTTGTTCCAGTCGTTTATAGATGCTATTACAGAGAGCCACCATTCATCCTTTATATTTATCAATATTGGTGTTTCTCAGAATTTTGTTCTACCTCCAACTTTTTTTTAATATTTTGCATTAATGATATATCTGTTACTTTGCTTCTACACTTAGGCTGATAACTCTACTCATCATTAATCATTTCACTTTAAAAGACGACCCACTTAAGAGCAAATATATGGTGCTAGAAGGGTGACCTTGGAGTTACTCACCCATCATCCTTCTCGTACCTCTAGCTGGTTGAAGAAAACAAGATTGTTTTAACTATAAACTTGGCATAATCTTCCAGGTAATTATGTTGCTCTTTAGAAAAGACAAAACTCTAAGCTACCTCTCTTCTTTATATTCTTAGTATTTTCTTTCTCGTGATCTTTACTATAAGGATCACATTATTTAGCTAACAAGCTTCTAAGAAGTTGAGTGTTCTGAAGTGCCTTTGGAACTTCTTCACATCACTACAGTTGCTAGGTTTGTATAGTGACGTTGCTCGCCCTTTTAGGGAGTATGCGTCACATATATGGGGTGGTTCCACACATGCTACTCTCCCTCATAAGATGTCTATTTATCTAGGGCTTATCGACTTGTCAGTTTTCCTACTCTCAATAACTCTCCAAACTTTCTAGCTATCGATCTGCTCATCATTCTTCTTATACTATTGTTATTACAATGGGCACTGATCTTCTGAATCTTAAAGTCATATACCTGCTTCTTTGAGGAGAACTCGTGCCCCTAGTCTTGCACACAGTTAAAGACGAGCAATACTGATTCCAATCGAAAGATCTTTTTTTTCATTTTACACCAACTTCCAGACCCAGATTTAACTGCTATGATCAATTTTACAAGTACTCTACTGGTAAAGTCTGGAACACTCCCCTTATATCTTTTTTTCCAACTTCCTTCGATTTGCACAACTTCAAGGCCTCGCATCGGAACATGACGGCCTTTAATTTCTCTGGTTCTCAATTTTTCTAAAACGCCAGTGGAATTCGCAAGCCTCTTCTGACCTTTACACACTGGAGGATATATATATATATATATATATATATATATATATATATACATATATATATATATATATATATATATATAATATAATATATATATTTATATAATAACTAATTATATATTATATATATATAACACTTAATCACGCCCAATCATTTGAGGAGCGCATCTGTCAGTAGGTACCACCTATGCTTCCAATTCCATAATTTAACTTATCTAAAAAAGTAACAAAGAATGAAAGTATAACATCACCTGTTGTTTGATTTTTCATAGGAACTAACTCCACAAATTTTACCATAATGTACATATTCTCATCAACTCCTCGAATGAATATGCAAAGTTGTGCTACATCAGTGATGTCAATACTTTCATCAACAGCAATTGAAAATGACAGAAAAGACGAATGAGTTTTACCTTTAAGTTGTAATTATTGATTTCCAGAAATATTCGTAGTGCGCTGTGCAGTAGTATTCCTTGACAAAGGTATATTTGAAAATGATTTACTCTTTTCAGGACATATTATTTCTGAAGCCTTAGTATTACAAATTTTAATTAATGCGACTTTCGGTGGAAGATAGCTCTGACGATGCGACTATTTCATTCGCTATGACATAGCTAGTCTTACTGTTGTATCAATACTCCTATTTATGTTTTTAAAAAGGATTGACATTCTCAAGTCAGTAATTAATTTGAAAATTAATTCTTTACCAAGCTTTCCATCATAACGTTGGTATATTTTCTTGGTGATTAATTTTATGTCTTTGAATATTATACACTTTCGCAACAACAATTTGTTTGTTACAAATCAAACACGTAGGCTTACCATTCGATTCAATGCAAAAATATAAGCTGCATTTCCAGAAGCCCGACTGCAGCCCGGGCGGGCGCACAGGCGCACATTGGCATCGTTTCCAGAGCCGTTTGCGCACTTCTAGTCACTGTAAACGTCACAGTCAGGCGCCCGTTTTTAAATCCTCGAAATTTCGGGAATTAATAAACGGCGGGCTGCGAAGAAAGACTTTGTTTACAAACAAATCTTTTTTACAAAACATGTGTCGGAATGGCTTGCCAAATTTTTTAATATTTTAGGTTAACTGTTATAGTAAGATACTAATATATCGGCATCATTCATAAAATAGATCATATAAGTATAGGAAGTAATTGTTTACAATTGTCAGGCTTGATTCCGACGGGCTCCGCATCGGGCCGTCATTCCAGGTACTCAAATTTCCTGTTTCTTAATGTGTTAACGTTAATTTGTTTCAATTCGAAGCGTTTCCGAGTCGATTTTGCACACGGGCTGCACTCGGGCTGCACTCGGGCTTCTGGAAACGCAGCTATAAATTTCTCTGCATGATTTGTTCGCTGTTCTGCATTCACTATCAATCTTTCTTTGCTTTGACATATTTCTGTATATGATTATAGAGAAATTTATAATATTTTGCAAAAGAATGAAATGAAATATACTTAAGCTTCACTTAATCATTAAACTTCTCATTAACAAGAAAAAACTTGCAAGAATAAACCTGAAAGCTAGTGCCACTGACGTTAGAGGGTAGTGACTCAATGCAATCTAGTTGCCATATAATGAGTTTTATCTTTGTAAATTTAAAATTAACTAGAATGAAAAATTAGCTCCAATTAGTTAATTGATTTTTTTTTAATTTATATATATATTTTTTATAATTTAAATAAAACCGTGGGCCGGATCCAGCCTGCGGGGCATCTGTTTGACACCACTGTATTATAATATAAGGCAACTATAAACAATGCGAAATATGATGTGATAAATCTCTACTTATTTTGCGCCTCCAAGTAACTCATAATTACCGGTTATGTGACTTAATATTCCTTAGTCTTGCTATAAATTTAGTATTTACAATATAATGTTAGAACTGGAATTAATATCAACATGTTAGCCTCAGCTAAGGAACTTTGACAAGCTCTGGTGATATTTACTTGCTATTTCACTCTCTTGGTTTCTCGTATTAGCCACTTTGGGGAAACTATGTTTACCTTTTTGGAACTTTCAAAGACCTTCCAAAAACTTCCGGACTGGAAATTGGAGTCTGCAGAGTTCAGCTATGTCCGATTTTATTTCGGTAAGTAATAAATTCTCTCAATTCCAATATTTTGAAGAATTATTACTATTATTATTTTTTTAATTTATTAAAGAGATAAAAAATTCTTTTCAGCAAAATTGGAATGATAGCAACCATCTCCTTAATAATAATAATATAATAATAATTAATAATAATAATATGAATAAATCAATAATAATAATATAATAATAAATAATAAGAATTTTACTTTTAAAAACTACGGTGAATAAATTTAAAATTTCATTTTACTGCCAATTTTTTCCTAAATTCAATAACAGGTGAAATTCCTGAAATTTTTTTTCTTTCTCCTGAAACCATTTCAGGAAAAAAAAAAAAAAAAAAATTAAACTTTCCCAAAAAAGAGTTTCTAAGATTTATCTTGTACACTTCACAGAAAAAATGGTTCTTGACACAAAAGGTTCAACAATTTTTATGGTTGTTAAAAACACAGATGAAAGTAAGTTTTCGACCTTGAAATTCGAAATAGTAGTTTTTCCATCAAACTATTTTGCAACGTCAAGTCACAAGAACATTTACATTCTCCAACACATCTCGAAGTTGTTTTACGACATACGTGCGTTATAAAAAAAGAGTTGTTTTACTTCATACCGTAATTGTATGAGAAAAGGAAGACAACGCCATGTATAGGCATTGATTAGTGTGGCATAATATGCAAAAACTAAATTTCCCCGCATTTTGATACTTTTTTAGTCATATTTTAGACAAGTTTAAAATTATGCAAATGTAAATTCTGTAAAATACAACATAACCTTTTTTATTAAATGGTTATCTAACATATTGCAAGATCTCCATAAAAATTGGCAACAGCCCCTGAAAAACTCTCATATTTTCCGACACAATGACTACCTTCTAACAGACATCCCAAAGAAATCTTGGAGAATTTTAGCCCGGACGATATGTCGAGGAGGTCGCAGCGGCGATCGGGGTATCTGAGCGAGATGTGGTCGCTCTAAGAAGGTAGTACTCTGGATGAGAATTAAAAAAAGAGTATATATATAGTTATATTATATATATATACTATATATATATATATCAATGATATATAACTATATATATATATATATACTATAATATATATATATATATATATATATATAATATATTATAGGATATAGTATATATCATATATATATAATATGTTAATGCCAATTATACACGTAATATATAACATTGCTTCATTTATGTATTGTAAAATAATGGCCGACATTGCCATTGCAATATATCTTTCATTTGTCTATATTTACGTTGTATGATTGTAGCGGCTCGTCGAAAATTTATGTAAATATGTTGTAATTCATTAGTAAATGACCGCCAATGAAAACTGAGTTTTTCGAGACACTTGTGAGAAGGCTAGTTTTGATTGTTGTCATGGTCACAAAACTGTGATAATAACTAAATAATACTATTATTATTATTATTTATTATTATTATAAGATACTACGCATTTATTATTATGTATATTGTTTTGTATATTATAGATTAAATGTGAGGCAAAATATTTAATGATTTATATAATGTGAAGCTCACAATGTATAAATGCATTTGGCTTGTTAATGTTCGATTTTAGAAGAAATGTGAATTTCTGCGCGAACGGAAGTTCAATTGTAACAGAAATACCAATTTCGGTCTGCTAAATGTTTAACTTATCATTATGTTTTTCTAAAATAACTAATAAAGTGGAAGCATCTTTATTAATTATTTAGGAATTGTGATTTTGGATGGTCTAAGCGTAACTGATTAGACGAAGATTTGAATAAAGAGATAAAATTATTGAATATTTATTTTTATTTTATCTTTTGTCCATCAAAGTGCTTACAGTTGGTATGCGCTTGTCGCCTTGTCTGATCAATTTTATTATTTTTTTAGTGTGCATATTCTTGTATAGTGGAGTGTCTTATTTTATATTTTTGTAAAGTAATTGTAGTAATGTTTTTAAATGTAAAATGGTGTTTTAATTTTCAATGTGGAAATATCGTGGCTTATTTTCTTGTAAAGCTAATGGTGTTTTAATCTGTGTTTAAATATAATTGTGTTTATTTGTAATTTCGCATTGCTATTTTAAAAGCATCGTCTGTGAATGCGAATTGCAAATGCATTGTGTCTGCGGTGTGCTATATATCATTAGCATGGTAAGGGGTAATATTATCATTGAAGTGTAGTTATTTTAATATGCGTTAAAGATTTTCAATTTGTGTTAACAATATAAAAAGTCTTTAACGATTACAAATTTTTATTCGTATTTAATACACGAAGAAATTGCCAAAGTCACATTTTTGTTTTTTTTGAAATTAGATTTGTTATATTACTAGTTAGGCAAAACTCTTGCCTGTAAACAATCAGCTGTTATTGATTCAGCTGTTTTGCATCATTTTCACATGACAAATCGTGTTTTAAGTAATTTCAAAAAAACATTGCATTTACAGTAAAATATTTTATATCTTTTGCCAAAGTCAATCTGTCTATACATTTTTGGTTAAATTTATTGTGCTGTATTCTATAATATCATCATTGAAAGCATCCTAATAGTATATATACTATATTATATATATATATAATAGTATATATATATTATATACTATATTTTATGGGCGAAGATTATATAAATATATCTGTAAATCATTTAGTTTGATATTTGATTTTGATTATTTATTAAATTTTTTTTAGAGTATAATATTTAATATTTATAATATATATATTATAAATATTATATATAATTATATTTATATATATAGATATATATATTATATATATATATAATATATATATATATACTATATATATATATATAAATATTATATATTATATATATATATATATATATGTATATATATATATAATACTTGGTATTAGTATTTGGGTATTCCTGATTGCGTATGTATACGGATATCTAATGACATCCGGCTATATATTCATGGAATTATATAAAAACCTGTGTTATTTTTTTGAAGTATATATATACATAATATAATATAACAATATATATATATATACTGAAGGTTCTATATTTGCAGTGCGTATGTATGCGGATATCTATTGAATCGCGCTTATTATTCACGGAATTATAAACCTAGCTGTAAGAACCAGTTACACTTTCATTTTTTTTTTTTTTATTAAAATATTTCTAAATTTACTCCAGTAGTTCTTCAATATTTCCAAACGTGTTTTACTTTTCATTTTTTCAATTAATTCAATTAGCTAATGCTTTAAGTCTTAAAGACGTGGTTTTCGTGATTGAAAAAGATTGATCACAAAAAGGTCAATCTCTGAATAGAAATATGACTGAACTGTTTTTCATCATAAGGAAAGGAACTCGGCTCAAACCGTTGTTCACTTGAAGAGTCTTCAGAAAGATAAGTTGGTGAGTTTTAAGTAGATTTGTTCTGCAATATTGCACAGGCCGGTATTAGCTCAGCTTAACAGAAGGCTTGGATACTGTTACAATACAGGTTTGAGAATCTAAAAAGGTGTTTGTTGATTGGATTGTCACGGGGGCCTGGCCAAGGGATTTGTTCATCAGTTTGAAGAGTAAGTTATGACAAATAATTTAATATCTTTTTAACCAATCACCCTACATTAATAAATTTGGGAATGCCTGTCCGGAATCTTATTTATTGAATGAATATAAGTATACCTGTCCAGGAATACATTAATAAATTTGGGTATTCTTGTTCGGGATCTTATATTACAACTCTTCAGTCATTACTTCTTATCAGTGAAGTGCTTGTAGTAAAGTTGTTTTAGCTATTTTATTGAATATTTAAGTTCAAGTTTGTACAGTCGGTTTAAAACCTGTTGCAACCTCATGTTCAAGTGTTGTAATTATATCTCAGTTGTTTAATACATGATATAATTGATATTGTATTGTTTTTAAACTAGTCAATATTAGGTCGTTGACTATTTGCTTTGTGAGTATTAAAATTATTCGATTTTTCTTTGCGTATCGGTGTGAATAACAAACTAGTTATTGCACCAATTTTATCGTTTGGAATAGTTGAAACACTGGAATAATTTTGGTAATTTATATATTATGCGTTCTTATAAATATAATATATATATTTAAAAAATTATATTATAATATATTTATTAATATTGTTTTTTATAAAGTCGTTAAAGTTTGCAAAATTAAGCGGAGCGAAATAGTGGTTTCCCAGAATTCACAATTCTCCTCTGTTTGAGTTCTATAGGTAAAACACTAGTTCCCCGTAAGATTTTGTCAGATTTTATTGCAGATTGTGTAAACTAGTATATATATATATATATATATATATATATATACGATATATATATATATATATATATATATATTATATATATATATATATATATATTTATTATATATATATATATATATATTATATATATATATATATAGATATATATATATATATATATATATATATATATATAGTTATATCATTAGTTACTTTTGCGGTTTAGGAAATTTGTTTTCATCAGAGCTATTAGTGAAAGCTAAAATTTCGGAAATTCGGTAGAAAACGGGATGTGATTGCGTGCGTTAAAAAGTGACTCTGTTTAGTGAACCGATTATATTCTGTACATTTATTTGAATAAAGCAATTGGAACTGATGGCTAACTTTACACACTGAGTTTATAGATTTATGCAAATCATTAGGGTTTGATTCGTGTGTAACGTAGGCTGCTGCGGATGTTCAAAAGATAGGTAGCTTCCTATGTTCGTAGGAGAAGAATTAGCGTCTGGTTTGCGAGGAGAAGAAGGGATCCGCAGTTTTAGAGAGGAAAGAGGTAGCGCTTGAGGCAGAAAGAGCGAAAAGAGAAAGTAAGCTTGAGCTGTGAAGCGGGGATTAGTGAAACTAAGGTGAAGCGATCAGCGCACAAGAGTTAAGTTAGAGGCGGAAAAAGATGCAAGAATGCAGCAAGAAAGAGATGGCTTCAGATGACGGCTTGATGCTGAAGAAAAAACAGCGTTCACACGACCAGTGATAGCATCACAGAATGCTCAGAGCAGCCAAATGCTTCCCATGCTAATAAGTATCCGAAGTTGAAGCTTCCTTTCTTCGACGAAAAGAAAACCGATATTGAAGAATATCTATTAATGTTTAAGCAAGCAGAAGCAAACGATATCCCTATGGAAAAGCGAGCGACAATTTTAGGAGGTTTCCTAACAAGCAAAGCTGTCAGTGTCTATAATAAGATGACTGTTGAAGAACTAAAGAGCTACGAAGGTTTGAAAAGTGCTTTATTGGAGAGATATGGGCTCACGGAAAGTGGGTACTGTACAAAGTATAAAACTATCTACGGAAGATGATAATCCTAGAGTTTATTTACAGAGGATTATTGAAGCTCTTAAAAAGTGGTTAACAGCAGCGAATGTAACACTGACACCTGATGATATTTATCGAATTTTCTCGGTGGATAAGCTATTTGGGATACGGTTCCAAAAGAACATCGCAAAACCTATTAAGGAGTCGAAGAAGAAAGCCGACCCAAGAAGAGATAATAACTTGTCTGAAGGATACTGGGAAGCACATCTTGGGGTTCACAGCTAATAGGCACACGCGAAATCACAATCACGTTGAGAAAAGCACACAATTAAATAAATAATTTAATTTTAGATCAAAAGGCAATGGTTACTTCACAAGCGGTAATCAGAAAAGTAGCAACCAACATGCATCGAGAGCCAAACCTAACAATGAAAGCAGGGATCGGCAGGTGGAAGTGGGACAGACAGAACTATCGTCGCAGTACAAGTGAGCCGAGAGAAGTGCCACGTGCTTAAGTGTCAGAGAGAGCGCATCTCTCAAGGGATGTCGAGCCCCTCTTATGTTCAACAATAGTACTTAGGGACAAAATTTAATTCAGGAAGCAAAAAAGAAACAAAGAGCACGGGAGCGTCCGGAAGTTCTTCTCGATAACGGCAACGGAAGCCTGAAGCTACTCAGGTGAAGAGCGAAGCTCCATGAATGAGATAATGAGGTGAAAAAATGACGAAACGTACACCACCTACTGTAACGTTATATGGGACGAGGAAAGCTTTAACAGTCAAACCCTCCGAGATACTGGATGTAACGTAGTGGTTGTGCGGGAAAAAGTTTGTGCCGAAAAGGTGTTATGTTGGAAACAACATGAAAATTACCGTTTGGTGGACGTACGTTGATCGGAAGCTCGCTTGCAAATATCGATGCTTGGATTACCCCTCTATTATTTAGGCAGAACCCAACCGCCGGCAGTATCTGCCGGAGGTTGTGATGATTTGGTAATCGGGAATGGTTAAAGGAGCATTGCCTTAAGTCAGCCATAAGTCTCGCATTGGGAGTCGACCGTGTGTCGAGGGCCTCGTAAAGTAGAGGTCGGGCATAACAATAGAAGTATGCTGGTCCCCATCGCTGAGAGCGCTGAAGAAGTTCACAAGAGAACCATAACCAAACCAATCAATAAATTTGAAATGGCAAGTTTGGACGATAAGTGAGTCTTACAGAGGGAAACCGTCAGTGCCACAATGCGTTTGACATCAGTAATTAAAGATGTTCACGCCAAACCATGGAACCATCACTAATAATGTGAGACTGGGTGCAATGTTCACCTGAATAGCAACTATACAGGAAAGATTGAAGTTGGATGCCACCTAAAGATCTATTAATAGATGTTGAAGAAGACACAGAAATAACGGATGTCAAGAAACATCGGTGGTAGAGAGCACGAAGTGGTCTGGTGAAACAGAGCTGCGGCAGATGAAGATGAATGAGATGTGAGAGTGAAGTAGCTAGTCACCGCAAAGTTCTGAGAGAAGGGTGGTGTAGCTGTGGGTTAAGGGATATAACCCATGGTGCATTGGTTCAAGAAACTGCTTAACGATCGGAGACTATTTAAAAGTAAACAGAAAGGATGACGTCACTTCTACAGAGGATGGAGGGTCAGTGGAAAAAGGAGAAAACAAGTATGCAGTAAAGAACGGTGTGTTATTTAAAAGGGTGTTAGAGAACCAACAGGAAAGAGGTTTACTTTGGTCGTACCGAAAGAGTACAAAAGTAGGTCATGAACGATGCACACGATTGAAGTCTCTCGGTGGTCATCAGGAGTGAGAAGACTATGGGTAAACAATTACCCCAACAGTTATCTTCGGCCGAAACACTATTTCGGACGTAAAACTAAGCACTGTTACTCGTTTGCGATATAATGCCAGAGAACGTGCCCGAAAGGTCAGTGAAAAGGAATAACCTCCTGTGCCCAATGGAAGCCCATCATGAAGAGCCATTTCAAAGGTGGATCATCGACCTGATTGGAGACCAATCTCACCACACCATCTCAGAAGGACCCAGTATGTCCTGAACGCTGTGGGATTGCCGCTACGCGCTATCCGAGCGTGCCGCTAAAGAGCATTACTGGGCCCAGAAGGTGACGGAAAGTTTGGTGTCAATTTTCACGAGGTTGGGTGTAACAAAATCCTCAGTGACAATGGTAGACAATTTACATTCTGATTTAAATGAGAGATGTAACAAAGGGAATGTTTGAAGTTTATATTTCACAGGATGCTTTTCAAGTTCATGAGTCAAGGTGTCACGAAAAAAGTTCAACGGAACTCTTAAGAGAATGCTCAAGAGAATTAGTGCAGGTGAACCAAGTGAGGGGGAAGTGGCACAAGTTCTTTAGCCACTATTATTTTTGCTACAGGGAGGCTCCAACAGGATTCCACAGAGGTTCTCCCCAATTCGAACGCTGTAATGGTAGGACAGTGGCGAGCCCTATGCAAATTTTTACATGAAAATATTGGGGCAGGGGATATTAATCCTGAAAGAGGCAGGTCAACATATAGATATTTTGATTGCAAGGAAAGACTAATGAAACTCTAAGTTGCTAGAGAGAATTTAGCGAGGCCCAAATTTCCAGAAAAGATTACTATGACAGAGTGCAAAGCCAGAAAAATGGGAAGTAGAGATCTTACTGCTCTTGTTCTCTTAACCGACCTCGAGACAAGATGTTGATGAGGAATGGGAGCGGGCAACATCACAGTAGTGGCGAAATCACTATGGTAAGGACATTACAGAGATCAAAGTGGGAAGATGGAGATTAAGACCTACTTATATCAATCTGCTGCAAGAAGTACATTGTGAGAAGGGAAAGTGAAGAAGGGAAGAAAAGGTGGGTCAACATCCAGCGAAAATAGGTGCGCTTCAGCATGATCCTCGACCAACTGAGAATGAACGAAGAGAAAAACATTACTATCTACGTGGAAATAGACCCACATGGGTGCGAATGGAGAAATATTCTGACACTAAAATCAGCGCAGGACAATAACGATGGATGAGGAAAAGAGTATGGAGATCTTGAATAAAACATGAAGGATTTTTACCGATGTTGCCTGGCACCGCTAAAAAACCATATCAGCATAGACCTTTATCGACGAACCCCATCAGCTGAAGCGTACAACTACCTTTACGAGCGGACGAGTAAAAAGGGGAAACGGACAATGAATGATAAGATGTTTTTTTTTTTTTTTTTTTACAGTTATCCCCCTCACGGGCAAAGCCCTATCAAGGAGGGGGTGTACACCCAACAAAATTTCAACTAACGGCAAATTACGCAGATGAGCACAGACCGCAGGCTTTAAGTGAGGGAGATTAACTTGAGTAGGAAACACAGAAGATGAAGAGAATTCCACAGAACCGATGTGGCAGTAAAGAGGAGCACCGCCAGCGAACTAGGCTGCGAGTGCTACATCAACACAAATCATGGTGCCGACACAGCCCCCTTGTGCTACGAGGGCGTCTTAAGGGGCGCACCGCGAGTGGAAAGCTCCCTCAAGCACCTGCCGCTCGGTACCTATTAGAAGAGATATAAAGCACCAACATCGCGCGCAAAGATAGAGGGCAAGTGAACTAGAAAGTACAGGACAGTTTATAACGTCTTTTAGCCTTGGACGCGACCCCATCCATAAAGACCGGTGAAACTGAGCCCCCCAGATATGGAAACAGCTACTCCATACAAGGGCGGTAATGAGACCTGTTATACTGAATAACTGTGAGAGGAAAAAAAAGTCACCGCAGTCTAAACAGAAACTGCCCAGTTTCTTTGAGGGCCGCACCTAGCAACCGTGTTGATGTGAGGTTTCCAAGACATTTTTTTGTTTATGTTAAGCCAAGAATGTTTATAATTGTCAACAGAGAGAGAGAGAACCGTCGAAGAGCATAGGAAAGCTTAGAAGGTGTTTTAGAAAGTGAGATTTGTAGAAGTTGGCGTTTTAAAGAATTAAGATTTCACAAGGTTGAGACGACCCCACCGGAAAATTCTATCCAGATCAGCGAGAATGAATCGGAAGATTAAGACGAGAGGCAATTCTAGAAGTAAAAGAGGAGCAGAATTCGAAATGAGTTGAAGAATGAAAGGGTCGAGTCGTCGGCATATGAGTGGATAGAGTATGATGTGCAAGCGAGAAGATCATTAATGAAAAGCAGGAATAAAGTAGGAAATAAGACAGAACCCCTGAGACACCACTATTGAACAGAAAAGGAAGAAGAAGTCCGCCCCATCCCAACAACAAGCCGATATTGAACGATTGAAAGAAAGCTAACATAATTAAGCAAAGAGAAGAGGAATCCAAAGGCGAGGGAGCACTGAGAGACAACAGATGACGCGTGCCATTACCCGGTCATGCTTTGGATATGTCAAGCGCCAGCCACGGCAAGTCTCCCAGTATTCCTGAGGGTGCGAAAACCATAAAATCTGTTAGATAGGCGAAAAGCTATAATCACCAGCAGACCTCGAGCGCCGAAAAGCCGTTACTGGCGATCGGAAAGAAGGTAATGAGATTCCAGATGGTCTAAGAAATGAGAGGTGAGAAGGGTTCAAAGCATCTTAGGATAGAATTAAGGTTAGCAGGCTATAGGCGATAGTTGTAAGCATAGGAGCGGCGTTCTTTTTTCGGAATAGGTTGGCATGTGCGCGTGCTTTCAACACTGAGGGAAGTGCTAGTATTGAGCATTTCAGAGAATATAGTCGAACGACGAGACGCGCCAGCACGGAAGCAACACTCCCTCAAAAACTCGGGGAGGAATGTCCGGCCACCCGCCTTCTTAACGTTCAAAGATTCAGGAGCATGCGACCGATCAAATGTGAATTCTTCAGGCAAAGCATAGGGCACTGATGTAGGGAGAAGGAGGAGAAGAGGAGATGCCAGAATTCGTCCAGGGTTTGAGTAGATGAAAATAGGAGGCCAAGAGATTGGCCTTTTCATTTGGAAGTTGCAACAGAACCATCAGATTCGAATAAGAGGAGAAAGGGATAGATTACAGAAGTTGTGGAGAATGTTTTGCAAAGGCCAGAAAGATCTTATCAGAGTGAGAACCACAGAATTTAAGAATGGGCATCTCGTCCCCTCCACGGTCGCCATTATTCTGCACTGTTGTCGTTGTCAGAAAAGGACGGGGAGTAAAAGAGTGTGTTCGGACTACAGGGTCTGACATTAGGATCACAGGCTCTTTGATCCTGAGCATGACTACTACTCAAAACTTTGTTTACCAAATTGCCAAAAACAGTTATACAAAACATTGACTTGGCAAGGGCTAACTCGGCAGATAACAGCATAAAGCGCTGAAGATTGTCACAAAACGGTTTCTTCGAACGAGGACGGACACTCCATTATCTCAAGCTTCCCATTCGGTATGGTTATTGCGGAGCACATGGTAAGATCTAATGCGCAGGTACTTTGGATGGAATCAACGATGTCGATTTCTATATCGACGATATCATCGTCCATTCCCAGACCTGGCGCGAGCATATGATCACGATTAAGACTGTTCTTCAAAGACTTCAGGAGGAGGGATTTACCATCAGGCCGACGAAGTGCGAGTTCGCTTCGTCGAGTGTTGAGTTTTTGGGCCACTTTATTGGCAATGGCACTAAGGGGTTGCATGAGGATAATGTGGTAAAAATTAAGAAAACAGAGCCGCCTAAGAACAAGAAACAAGTAAGGTCTTTCTTAGGGCTCACTGGTTATTACCAGGACTTTGTGAAAAATTATGCACAGAGCAGCGCCATTGACCGACTTGACAAAGAAAGGAGAGCCAACGAAGGTCAAAGTTGGAACCCAAACCCGAAGATTTGAGACAATTGAAAGAAGCTTTTGACGCATCGGAAACCCATATTGAAGATGCAGAGTTGGAGAGACGTTCACACTACAATGTATGCATACTGGCACTTCAATTAGGATACCGTTCTTTACAAGAAGATGGAGGAATTCCTCCACCCGATCGTTACGAGAGTAAAAAGTTGTCTGGTGACACAACAGAGGATACGTCAACTGAAAAAGAGCAATTAAGCGATGGCTTAATGGGCATTAGAAAAATTCAGAGCCAACCTCTATGGGAAGAGTTTATCCTCCAATTCTGACCATAGAACCGCTGAACGGCTATGAATAGAAGAGTATATGAGAATAATAGAATAAGAGGGTGTCTCTATATCTGCCCAAAGATTTCATTTATCTTAACCACATATGGGAAAGAGCAATGATACTGATAGCAGAACTACCTAAGCAGCATCAATATGCGACAAACACATCTGGATCCATTCATCAGAAGTTTACAGAAGAAGGAGCACTGAGTAAATGAGACCAATGTTTTAATCACGTGTACATAGAGCAAAATGTACCAATTTGCTTCAAAAGGGTGGGCCCAAAGATGTAATGCAATTAATAACGTAATATATAATGCTTCATTTATTGTATTGTAAGTAATGCCTTACATTGCCATTGCAATTATCTCTTTCACTTTGTCTTAATATTACGTTGTAGTATGATTCGTAGCGCCGGTCGAAATTTTGGTAAATATGTGTGTTGTAATTCATGAGTAAATGACAGCCAATGAAACTGTTTTCGAGACTTACTTCTTTAGAGAAGCTAAAGTATTTGATTGATGTCATTCAACCAAAACTGTGATAATAATAATATACTATTATTATTAGTTATTATTATTATTATATATTTATAAGGATACTACGCATTTATTATTATGTAATTGTTTTGTATATTATAGATAAATGTGTAGGAATTAATATTTAATAATTTTCTATAGTGTTGAATTCCTAAATATAATTCGACTTGCGTTTTGTTTTCGATTTTAGAGGCTGTGGTTAATAGCTTCGAACGAAGTTCACATTGTACAGAAATACAATTTTCGTCTTGCTAAATGTTTACTATACATTTGTTTTTCTAAAATAAACTAATATGTGGATACATCATTTTATTAATTATTATAGGAATTGATTGGATGGTTAAGCGTAAACTGATTGACGAAGATTTGTTATAAATAGTAAAATTATGAATATTTGATATCTTTTTGCTTTCAGGTTGTTGTCATCAAAAGTGTTACATTGAGTTTAGAATATTTCTCAATTCATTCAATTTTATTATTTTTTTTAGGGCAATTCTCTTATAGTGCGGTATTATTTATTTATATTTTTGTTAAAGTAATTGTAGTAATTGTTTTTTTAAATGTAAAATGTGTTTTAATTTGTCAATTGGTGGAAATATCGTGCTTTATTTTCTTGTAAGCTAATGGTGATGTTTTAATCATGTGTTTTAGTATAATTGTTTTATTTGTAATTTCGCATTGCTATTTTAAAAGTATCGTCTGATGGAAGTGCGAATTGAAATGCATTGTTCGCAGGGTGTTGCTAACTATATCACTAGCAGTAAGGGTATTTATCTTGAAGTGTATTTATTTAATATGGAAAGATTCATTTGTGCTACAAAATAAAGTGTTAACGATTAAAATTTTATTGTTTATATACACGTAAAATTGCAAAGTTCACCATTTTGTTTATTTGAAATAAATTGTTATAATACTAGTTGAACTCTTTGCTTTAAGACATCAGCTGTTATTTGATCAGCTGGTTTTGCATCATTTGTTCACACTGACAAATCGATGTTTTAAGTAATTTCAAAAACATTTAATTTACAAGTAAATATTTTATATCTGTTGCAAAGTCAGTCAGTCCATATATTTTGTTAAATTTATGTTGCTTGTTATTGTATATATCATTGAACATCAATATATATATATATAATATATATATATATATATATATATATATATATATTATATACTATATATATATATATTATACTATATATAATATATAGTATATATATCATATATATATATATACATAAAGTTTATGGGCGAAGATTTATATAAATATATTGGTAAAGCATTTAGTGTATATTGATTCTATTTTTAGAGTATAATATTTAATATTTATATATATATTATATATACTGTATATATATATATTATATATATATAATATATATATATATATCATATATATATTTAATATATATATATATATTATATATATATATACTATATATATATATATATATAGGTATACCTTGGTAGTTTAAGTATCTTTGGTTCTAATATGCAGAATGCGTATGTATGCGGATATCTAATGAACATCGGCCTATATATATTCATGGATTATAAAACCCTGTTGGTATTTTTTGAAAGAATATAATATACATATATAATATAATGATGAATCTCTAGTTTACTGAAGGTCTATATATTTTCAGTGCGCATGTATACGGATATCTATTGACATCCGGCTATATGTACACATGAATTTATAAAACCTAGCTTTGTAAGAACAGTAAATTTCTTTCATTTATTTTTTTTATTAAAATATTCTAAAAATTATCCCAGTGGTTTCCTTCAATTTCCAAACGTGTTTTACTTTTCATATTTATTCATAATGCAATTAGCTATTGCTTTAAGTCTTAAAGACGTGGTTTTCGTGATGAAAAGATGATCACAAAAAGGAGTTCAATCTCTGATAAAGAAAAGTATTGACTGAAACTGTTTGCACATAAGTAAAGAAACTCGTCAAACCGTTGTTCACTTGGAAGAGTCTTTCAGAAGATAGTTGGTGAGTTTTAAGTAATCATTGTTCTGCAATGTATTGCACGGCGCGTGCTCACTTAACAGAAGGCCTTGGATACTGTACAATACAGGTTTGAGAATCTAAAAAAGTGTTAGGTGGTTGGATTGTCACGGGGCCGAAGGATTTGTTCATCAGTTTGAAGAGTAAGTTATGACAAATAATTTAATATCTTTTTAACCAATCACCTAACAATACTATATATATATAATATATATATAATATATATATATATAATATATTATAATATAGTATACTATATATATATATATATATATACTACTATATATATAATATACTATATTATCATATATATATATAATCTGACTGTCGTCGGAGTCGGATGCATAGAAAAGCTGGGAAGGAAGAAACGAGAAGAGCAAGAGAGATTGGAAACAGATTGAAGAGGGCTGAAAACTTCAGAAGAGCTACTTAAGAAAGCCTCAAATAGTTTTTACCTCTAGAAAGCGTATTGTATGTTTGGAGCATGAATGAAAGAAGAATTTAATTGTCTAGAAGTAGCGGAGAAATTTATAAAACTTAAAATTATATTAAATATTCATTTGATGGAACATTTCGAAATTAAAAATCAAAATTATAATTTAAGCCAAAATTAATATTTAAAAAACTATAAGTGGAGCAACAAAATTTTCTATCCAGGCCTCTCAATTGATTTTAATAAGATATAGATTTTCACAAAATAGTGTGTAAGGCAAGAAAAATTAGAAAATAATCTTTTAAAATTATTATTGAATAACTGTTTAGTATTATGATTGGATTACAAATTATTGGAGGTACTTCTAGGTGATTTATGCTCGATAATGGATTGATTATTACGGCGTAGTCAGGGATTATGAAGATTTTCATTCGCAATGGTCAATAGCGGCGACAGGGTAGCAACCGGTCCTTCCTTTGCCATTGTATTACTTCCTGGACAGCGTTAGAATCTTATGAGAAAAGCAAGATCCTCTGGAGAGCTATGGAAAGGAATTATAATGGAAGAAGAAGATGCTAGTTCTACTGAAAGGCCGAAAACCCTACCTGAGAGTGTAACTCAAAGACTAGCATCGGAAACAATTGCGCCGAGAAATGCGTTTCTAGAGGCTCTAGGTAAAGTTGGCCAGAAGAAGATGCTGACACTACAGGCGCAAAGGCCTCCTGAGTTGTTATATAGATACAATCTATTATATAATATAATAATATATATTATATATATATAATATATATATCTATATATTAATATATATATATATATATATATATATAATTTATATATATACTATAATATATATATATTAATATATATATATACTATATAATATATATATATACATCATATATATATATATATATATATAATATATATATATATATATATATAATTATATATTATTATATACTATATATATACTATTATATATATATATATATATAATATATATATATTATATATATATATTATATATATATATATTATATATATATTATTGATTAAAGTAGAAATATATTTATCATTACCTTTTAATTTCTAGTTTATGATATCTTCCTTCTTGTAAGTTTTATTTACATTATTTACATTTTTGATTGAGGATGTCAGAGATATGTATGATGATGAGTTGTTATTCCGATAAATTGAAGATGTCAGAGAAATGTATGATGATGAGTTCTTTTTCTTAGTCTTGATTTATATTTTTCATATACCGGCATATCTTCATTTTTTTATTTATTATCCTTTTTATTTGTTATTTTTATCTTTGTATAATTCTTTTATAACTTTTAAATATTTCTTTATTTTTAACCATAAATTACTTTTTTTAAAATTATACTCAAATCTTTGCCTAAACTATGATAATTCTATATTAATTTTTGCTGAAGGAAGAAAAGATTAAAAGAATTTATCATTCTTCCACCTCTCTGCTTCTTCAAATTTGTTTTTTATTCATTTTGCATTTGAAGAAGTTCTTATTTGCTGTTTTATTTTCATCCTCACTCTTCTAGAGATTACATTTTTCTTTTTTTATTATGTAATTCTTTTGGTGAAAATATCAGCAAATTGATCATTACTGTTCACCATTTCTATTTGTGTCTTCTGACTTATTAAATATTCTTTATGCTGAATTATTATTCTCTTTACTTTAATTCTTGATTGTTTCTGACATTAGAGTTCTACAGTGTCTTACTATCATGTTCTATGTAAATTTATACTTATCTTGTCTATTATAATAGCTCTGGCACTCATTTTTGATTATATTAATGGGTTTCACGATGCCGCAAACTCAATTGCAACAGTAGTTTCAACAAAAGTGCTTACACTTCTATTGATTTATATAATTTCCACATCTTGGCTACCCATTTATTCTCATATGAATTGCCTTAATAATAGAACCTATTTGTGTTGTATCTCCTTCTCTATTAGCAAATGATGAATCACAATATGTTATTAATTCTCAATTTTTCTTTAACGATGATATTTAATTCATTTCTGTATTTTTTTTATTATTCATGAAGTTCTTTATAGTCTTTAATACTCAGTTCTTTTTCTCCTTTACTCATTTTACTAACTATATAAGCTAAATCTGGTCTTGCTATTTCTTTGCCATTCCAATTTAAATTTTCCTATTAATTGCCGGCATTCATTTACTTCTTGTTAATTTCTTTCTATTTCTTCTGTTTTTATTAATATTCATATAGAATGATCTTGTTTATGTTTCTTCTGTTCATATTATCATCTTTATTTTCGAATGATTGAACTCCTAAATATTTAAAAGATTCTGAATACTTTCTCCTATTTCAAAAATGTTTTTTAATTTATTTATTATATTGTTTTCAAAATTTTTTACTTACCTACATTTAAAATATCATCTACATGTGTACATAATAATCCTTCTATATTAATTGAATCTTTCATTATAAATAGTGTTGGTTCCATTTTACTTTGTTTTAGACCTAACTTAATTAATTGTTTTTTCAATGATAAATACCACATCATAGCAGCATCTTGTAATCCATATACGGTTTTATTCAATCTCCAAAGTTTACCATTGTCAAATTCTGGTGGTGGTTTTAGATATACTTTTCTTGTTATTGTATCTCCTTGTAAGTATGCTGCTGAAATATCCATAGCATTTATTTTCCATTTTTTTTCTTGAGCTATGGTTAGTATCATTTTCATTACTTCAGATGAGACCGTTGGTGCATCTGTTTTTTCTTCCACTTTTTCTTCATATCCTTTAGCTACCAATCTAGCTTTAAATTTTTTCTTGTTATTCTGCAATAATTTTTCACTAATTACCCATCTTACATTAATTGCTCTTCCACCTTTATTAGTCTTCAAAGACCTTGTTCTTCTTCCAATTTTCTATCTCTATCATTTGTTGCTTGTTTAATTTCTTCATTGGAATGATTATAATAACTTGATTTTCTCCCACCATCTTATCTTCACTATCTATTTCATCTATTATCTCCTCACTTCACCACCGATTCTTCTCGCTTATTTTTCATTCTTCAATTAATCTTTAATTCATATTTTCAAATTATTAAAACTATAACATACATTCAATTGGTATTTAAATAGCGTATTTTCTAACCTTTATTATCTTTTTTACTAGTTGCTATTGGTACCAGCTCTACTAATGCTTAACAATTTAATGTTATCTCATTATGCTTTATTATTCATAGTTTTTACGAGATTTTCAACATCTTTTTTGATAAATTTGTTCAAATGATCAACTTGATTATTTCTTCTTCTTTTCTTCAATTGATTTCATTTCATTATCAGTTTACATCATCCACTAATTTTTGACCATTATTTATTCTTCTGTATCATTACATCTCATTGAAATTATCTATCATTTTTCATCTCCTTTATTTCTTTCGACCCTTTTCATATTCTTTTTCTTCTTTTACTAATTATTTTATTTTAATTTACTTTTTATTTGAATTCTTGTTGAATGAACTTTTGATACAGCTCTTAAGAGTACCTCCATGTTTTTACTATGATAGGTTTTTCCATCACACAACATATTTTAGACTGGTCTCTCATTCTTATTCAATGTTTCTTTGTTTCAATTATACTTCTTCACCGATATTTATATCTTTTGACATGTGTTCTCTTATTTGACTTCTCAATGCACGTTTTATTTTCTCTGAACTTTCATTTTCTATATGAATTTTTCGAGCTTGTTCTATTGTTTCTAATAATTCTTTAATCATGTCATCAGTATCTCTCTCTTCACTTATTATTACATTATCACAATCTACTATGTTTGGTATTCCTATATTTCTTCCAAAAACAAGTTGATTAGGTGCATATCCCAAGTAATTTGTTAGTCCATTCTTAGCAAAAATTGCCCATGCCATACTATTCTTTCTGTCATGTCCTTCCTGTTTCAACTTGTATAATGATTCTTTAAGTAACCCTACTACCTTTTCACATAAACCATTACTCCATGGGCTTTCTGCCGCCGTACTCATTAATCTGATATTCATTTTTGTAGTAAAAGTTTCCATATCTTCATTTTGAAATTCTTCTTCCTGCATCAGACATGATGCCATTAGGACTTCCAAAATATATAATCCATTTTTCAATTAACCTTTCTATAATTTCTTTACTAGTTTTATTTTTTAACCAAACTGCTTGTGTATATCTTGTTGCATGATCTATTATTACTAAAAATTTATTATTCTCAAATTCTCCAACATCTTAATTGAATTATTTCATTAAACTTACTTGCTAATGGCAAACACCACAGTCTTGGTGGAGCTTTTTCTTATATTTTTACATATTTCACATTCTCTCACAATTTGCTCCAATTCTTTTCTTACATTATTCAAAACTCTTCTTCCTTTACTTGTTTTTCGTTAGCATTTTTTATTGTTTTAAAATAATTTTCTATTCCACAATGGCAAATTGTCTATGTAGTTTTTCAATTTTTCCTTCTATCTTGTTTCTTTCTATTTTTATTTCTTAATTGGCTGATCCAACATGTTTCCTTTTGTTTTTTATTCAGTAATATGCAGGAATGTCCTCCTTCATATCAAAAGTTTGTACTTTCTGTAGATTCAAATCACAAATATCAACAGTTCAATCCTTCAATATTATTTTTTTTAAATTGCATTCTTTTCATGCTGATTACACAGTAATAAAGGGATATCACCTTCTATTACATTGATTTTTAAATCAAAACTCTTTTCTTTGATTGTTACAAGGCAATAATATTTCTTTTAATAATTTATATTCTGTTTTTCAAATACAAAGCAGCATTTTTAAACTTTTGGTAGTCTTTATATATATTGTAATTCCTTCTCAGTTAATTCCACTAATCAAATTTTGTAATCCAATTCTCCAATTACTGTCTCTTATGACTCTGTGTCTATAATCCATTACATCTTCTTGATATTTAATTCCTTTAGAGTCAGTATATTCTTCATTATTATTGGAAAATGTTCCTATTATTTTTCTTTTTACTATTGTTTTTATTATTATTCTATCTTCTTTTTCTGTATCAATAATTGAAGTAATTTTTTCCAATTATTGTTTTCATTATTTTTTTCTATGAAAAATATAGATTATTTTTCCTGGCTATTTGTTCATTTTCATTTACAATTTTCTCATTATGGGTCCTCATTTTTTACAATTCCAACCACAATTTTTATATTCTTTTCATTCCAAAGCAAATCTTCTGTTTCATGATTATTCTTTTACAAACTATACCACATTTATTAAAATTAAATGTTCTTTCTCTCCAGTAACATTCATGTTTTATGGTTATTGTATTTACATATTGTACAAAAATTTATTATTATTATACAGTTTTATTTTAGCCCGTTTTTAGTGCCTTCTTGTTCTACACATTTCACATACTTGGATCCATCATGTTATATCAATTGATTTCTTTAGTATGTTAGGAAAATATTTTTGTTTTAATTCCTTCCAATCTTCATTATTAATTAACTTTCTTTCCATGTCCTTCATTCTTGACCTATCTATCAATTGGTATGAATGAACCTTATCACTTATTTTAATGTCATCCAGTTTTTCACAATCTCTTTTTGCTTTATCATACCTTGCTACATATATATTCTCTGAAAGATTCTCCTTTCCTTTGTTGCATATTCAATAGTGTTTGTACGTTAAGATAAACTTCTTGTTCTTTATTTCTACTATATCTTTCTTTTATGTATTTATAATTTTTCTACTCCATTTTCTGTCCATATTTCTTTTCATTTAAGGACATAATTACTTCTAGTGGTTCTCCTGCATAACCTCCTATTATTTCGGGCTATTAGGTTTTCCTTTTACTCAATCTTCTATCCATACTTTTAACCCTTTGAATAAGTATTCTCAAAAATTCTTCTTTTTTTCCCTAAAATTTAAGGATTATTAACCTATTTACTTAATTCATTTGTTACTCCTTTTTCTTTACTATCCATTAGTTCCTTTATCATATTAGTTAGTTTATCCATTGTTATTTCCAAAATTTCTTTTGCAGTTTCTTCTTCTTTTGACATTTTGTTTGTTTAGTATATTAGGTCTTAAATTTGAGTATAAAATGATTAAAGTAGAAATATATTTATCATTACCTTTTAATTTCTAGTTTATGATATCTTCCTTCTTGTAAGTTTTATTTACATTATTTACATTTTTGATTGAGGATGTCAGAGATTTGTATGATGATGAGTTCTTTTTCTTTTTGATTGAAGATGTCAGAGATTTGTATGATGATGAGTTCTTTTTCTTAGTCTTGATTTATATTTTTCATATACGGCATATCTTTCATTTTTTTATTTATTATCCTTTTATTTGTCTATTTTGTATTATTGTATGATAAGTGAAAATGGGTCATTTAAAATATTTCTATATTTTCATCATTAAATTATTTTTTTATATTATATTTAATCTTTGCCTAAACTATGATAATTTCTATATTAATTTTTGCTGGAAAGAGAAGAAAGGATTAAAGAATTATCTAATATATATATATATATAATATATATATTAATATCAATATATATATATAATATATATATATACTATATATATAATATAATATATATATCATATATATATTATATAATAAGTAGCAGAAACTACTTAAAACTCAAAGAATTCCTAATTTACTTAAGAAGTAATTTCAAACTACTTCTAATTTAGTGGAGGAAGTAGTTATGTACAAGTAGATTAAAGTTCTTCCGTCATGTTAGCAATTAGTTTATCAAGAAGTTAATAAGTACTTTAATTGTTTATAAATAGTGATTTAAATGCTCATACATTTCGGGTCGGTAGACCTCAAAACTGTCGAGTTATCAACCTAGTTAAAGTTGGCGATCAATTGAGACAACAAAGCTTCCTCTTTCCATGACAATTTCGTGATTCTATTTCCTTCGCTGCTGCAGGGCTTTGATAAGGACATGGTTGACTAGCAAATGTGAGAAGCTTTGAAAAGATTCGCGATTTTTCAACTACTTACAGTAATCATCTTCGGGCGAGGACTAGAATTTACATTGTGGAATCTATTTTTACAATTTTATCTACTCGAATTTTATTTAAATGTCAAAGATTTTTTTATTTCGATTGTTACTCTTCCACGACATTTTTTTCCTTCTAAATCTAAAGTGTTGAAATGCTAAGAAAACTTCTTCTTCTTCTGATCCCACTTCAGAAACAAGAACAACTACACTTCAATAAAGATGTCCTAAGCTTCTCTTGTTAATCTCAGTGATGGTATGCGTTACATATCATCTTCCAGTTCAAGTATTGTATATCTGCATACCTATAACCAATATTTCTATCTTTAACGCAAATATTTGGGGTTGTTATTATAAAGAATTTAGTTATATTTTAATTCTGTAGTAATAAATAATTTGCCGTAATATTTCTAAAATATATATACATAAAAAAATATGTATATATAGCAGATAGCACTGAAAATAAAAAATATTTGTAACTAACATTTAAATATATTTTAATAAAATATTTATATATATAATTATATATATACATATATATAATATATATATATATTATTATTATTTAAAATATTTTTGTTTTATTTATATAGTATATATATTATATATATATATAGTATATACATATATATATATATAATATAGTATATATATATATAGATATTATATTTAAGTATATATATATATATATACTATATGATATATTTAATATATGTATATTATATATCATATGTTATATATATATATATATATATATATATAGATATAATATATATATATATATATACTATATATAATATAATATATAAATATATATATATAATATATTATATATATATAATATATATATATATAATATATATAAATATATATATATATATATAATATATATATATATAATTATATATATAATATATAATATTATTATATTATATATATAATATATATATATATATATAATATATGTAATATATATGTATAATTATTAAATATTATATATATATATATATATACTTATACTATATATTATATATAATATATATATATACTATATATATAATAAATTATATATATAATATATATACTATATATTTAAATATATATATATATATAGTTATATATATACCTAACTATACATATATCGAATGATGTAAACCATTCGGACTTTTAGAATCTATTTCATTTAAACACTTAAAACATATTTTTAACAAAACTATATTACAGCTAGCTTTCGTCCACTTGTGGAATAATGACCTGTTTTCCAAGCTTTTACAAATAACAAGCGAAACCTTTTTTCCTCTCTGTGTTCATCTATTAGTGACTGAGGGAAGTTGCGTGTCCCAAAAATGCTTTTGCTGGAAAGGTGAATTCTTCAGGATTAACTGTTTTGGACTGGTCGAGTTACCTGATCCCCGGGCAGCAGATTTAGGTTAGGAGATTGTATATACCAAAATGTTTCTGCAATTTCTGATTTTTGTGTTGTAACATTACGAATGAATGGACATATTTATTAATGGTTGATTATGGGTGGTTGTGTTGAGCCCTATGGTGTGTTTAAGACTGAGTTTTTCATTGGTGCCTGTTTAGATCGCTATATATCGTAGTATTTTCTGGCGTTTGAAATCTATGAGCTATTCACCGAGAATATTGAGTTACAATTCATTGCAGGAATCTTGTATATACATGGAAGGTACGTTTATTTTTGATTTCGGTGGTTTTAGCACAGCTTTTAATATTGTATATATTTTGAGGAACTAGTTGTAAGTGGCGTGGTAGTATTTTGGTAATGTGTGGTGGTTTATGTTGGCATGAGGCTATATATATATATATATGTTTTTTTTTTGTATTGTGTTTGGTATTATTATATCTTAGACTCTTGTTTTTCTTTTTATATGCTTGATTGATTATATGAGCGAGATATTTTGTTTTTGGAATGTGGTTTTTAGAAGTTCTGTTTCTTTGTTTAGGTAGGCAGGCCAACATATTTTGAAGGCTCGTAAGTACAGTGCAGATAGTGTGGCTTGTTTGGTGTATTTTGTGTGTGTGGAGTACCAATGTATGTAAGTTGGATTGGAGGTGGGTTTTCTGTATACGGTAAAAGAAGGTTTAGTGTTGTGATCTGATATTAATAAAGTGTCTAAGAACGGTAGTGTGTTGTGGTTGGCATTTTCTATTGTAAATTTTATACTCTGTGTGTTTCGAGTTTATTACTACCACCCCACTTACAACTAGTTCCCTCAAATAATATAATATTAAACAACTGTACTAAAACACCGAAATCAAAATAAACGACCCTCCATGTACAGACTACCAAATCCATGCAATAATTGTAACAATCAATATTTCGGTGAAACCATAGATTTCAAACGCAGAAAATACCAACATACATACGATCTAAACACACACAATGAAAACTCAGCCTTAAGATATTATGTAGAATGTAATAATGTTCGAGTAACTCAACATTAATAATATGTCCATCATTCGTAATATTACAAACACGAAAATCAGAAAATCTGCAGAAACATTTTGTATATATATACAATCTCCCTAACCTAAACCGCTGCCCTGGGGATCAGAAAATCGACCATATCCAAAACAGTATCATGAAGAATTCACCTTTCTACAAAAGCATTTTGGACAACCAACTTCCTCAGCACTAAATAAAAACACAGAGAGGAGAAAAAAGTTTTCGCCTTGTTAATTTGTTAAAGCTTGAAAAAGGTCATTATTCAATAATGATGAGCTAATTGTATTATATTTTCATAAAAAATATTTTAAGTGTTTTAAATAAAATAGATTCCTTAAAGCACGAAGGCTTTTAATCATCATAATATAGTTTATTGTGGAAATAAATGGACAAGTAGTTATAATATATATATATATATATATATATTATATATATTATATTATATATATATATAATATATATCATATATATATATATACTATATATATTATATATATATACAGATATATAATATATATTTATATATATTATATTAAATATATATAATATATAATATATATAATATATATATATATATATTACATATATATTATATATATATATATAGTATATATATATATAATATGATAATATATATATAATACTATACTTATATGTTAAGCAATTATATAATATAATATAATATATATATATATATACCTAATATATATTATATACTATATATATAATATATATATATACCTTAATATAATATATATAATAATAATGATATAACTGAAAAATTAATAACTATATATAAATTACTAATAATATATATATACATATATAATAAATATATATAAATATATAATAAATATACTTATATACTACAGTAATATACCCAATAATATAAATAATCTCCACAAA
>JABUQX010108096.1:0-30000 GCA_015478945.1 Trachelipus rathkii | reverse complement strand
AAATTTTACACATTTCAAGTATTATTTATTCTCTATTATATATATATTTAATTTATAATATATTAATTTATTATTATTTTATATTATTAATTATTATATATATATGTATAATTATTATTATTATTATTAATTTATTTATTATTAGTTTATAATTAAATAAGATATATTAATATTATTATTATTATTATTATGTATATATATATATAATATATATCAATCATAGTATCAATAATCTTGCCTAAATTTTATTAATTCCATATTCTTTGCTCTCATCACTTTTTCTCTCCTCTCTTTGTCTCTGCCAAAATTGGGGGTAAGGTGCTGTGCAATGATCGAAAAAACCTACTTTTTTTTTATTATTGTTGAGCACAATTTTCCAAAAATCAAAAAACTTATCGAAATACGAATCGAAAAAACAAAAGCACCTATATCATTGTTCTACTATGGCAGTGATTTATCATTTAGTTCCTTTGGAATATTTTAAGCACTTACGTCATTGTTCTTCTGAGTCGGCGATTTATCATTTAGTTTATTGGACTATTAAGTAAGCCACTTCCGCCGTTATTCGTCTAAGGCAGCGATTTTTCATTTTCTGAATTTGTTTGGACCAAATACTTTCTGATTAAATAAAAATAAATAATGAAGACACTTTTTATATAAGATTACTTTTTATTATTAATTATAATTAATTTTTTTATTTTTAACTCTAACGTTTCGATTTGCTTTGTAGTGTCCCTAAAGTATGAAAATCGCTTTGATGAAGGAAAGGTCCATTCATTTATTATACATGAACATAATAAATTTTCAGTACTGTGGTGATTTTGCTAATTTAATAGCGTCCTTAGGTTTTGTATCTTAGACACGATAATCACCTACTCATTAGATATATGAGTATATATATATATATTATGGTTATATATATAGACGGTATATATATATAGGTTGACGGAGCTTATAAAAGATGAGAATATTTATACTATAATATTATATATTATTGTATGTATACTAGTTATGTTATTATATTAGTATATCTATATATATATATAGTATAATCTATTATTAGTTAAGTACTGGCAGTAGTTTAGCAGAAGTAGTTTATATTATGTCACAACAACTCGTGAGTAATAGTGTAACTGTATTTTTATATAATACGTAGTATATCTATAGTATAATATATTTATATATTATACCTATTTAGTATATAATATTTAATGTATTTTATTCATGCTATATTACGGTGTATATTAATTCATATATATTGATGTAGGCTTATTTTATCTATGTATCATATACTATATCATATATACTTACGTAATTAGTGTATATTTGAACTAGTGTACGGTATGAGGAGAGAGAGAGAGAGATGAGTAGAGAAGAGAAAGATGAGAGAGAGTAGAGAGAGAAGAGGAGGAGAGAGAGAGATGAGAGAGAGAGACGAGATTGAGAGAGAGAGAGAGACTGAGAGATAGAAGGGAAGAGTGAGAGACGAGAGTAGGATGAGAGCACAGAGAGACGTGAGATATGGCGAAGATATGGAGGTGGTATTGTTGGTATCGATTATGGTACTGGGTATATATATATATATGTATATAGCTTGATATATACGAGTATAATAGTGAGCTATTATATGTATCATATAGTTATATATAATACTATATATATATTTGTGAGTTAGTATATATTATATAATTATTATTTAATATGTCAACAGTCGTTCTTATGTATATATATATTTTATATATGGTGAGTATATCAACTAGTATAGTGATTATACTACTATTCTGTTATAACGTTCTAGGTAGATGTATTATTTTATTGTATATTATATTATATTTATTATTATATATATATATATTATATATTATAAAGTATATCTTTATCTATTTATAATAATTTTATACAAAAGAATATTTAAACTTAAATTAAGATATGTTTAAGTTGTGTTCGAGTGAATGCTGCAAAATAAATGGGGTTTCAAAGTTACTATATTACATCGTTTTAATAAGCAAACGTGTAAACAGTTTGGTTCGAGTAGTGGGAATGATAAATTTTGGGCAAGAGCAAGTAAATTTTATCAGGCGTTTTTGATTTGTCTAAGAATTATTTTTTATAACGGAAGAATTTTTCTTCACTTTATCTTTAATATTTTGTTCATATACCCAAATACTTGTAATATCCTAGTAAAATTAAGAACTCCCATTTGCTTCAATCCGTAAGGTTGCTTTTTTCCGTCCTTAACGTTCTTGCGTTTTTATTCTCGAGTTTGTGACGTCACGTGAAATAGTAAGACAAATCGCTTTCTTTAAATGTTTTTAAATTATTCGAATACCATTCTTGAACAAACGATTGTTTGTCTATTCCTCTCTGTAATAGTTACACTGTCTGAAAATATAGGTTTTAAAAAAATAAAATATCTATATATACTTGGGTAAATTTTATTTCGTTGTATTTTCGTTGTTGTGGCGTGTCTACTCTGAAAGTACATAATATAATATTATATATATATATATGGTATTATTATAATAATTTTATATATTATATATATCATATACTGTAGTCGTATTATGTTGTCTTTGTGTGGGGGTTTTTTCGGGTGGTGGTTGGTTTTTCTATATAGTAAATTGCAAGTACCCTATATCGGAATTAATAGCTTTTATTGATAGTTATAGATGTAACATGTAAACAAACTCAAAAACTAAGAATGATGCCTCAACTCGTGATTGGTGTCATGAAATAATGAACGTATAGAACGTCCTTTTTGATTTTGAAGAATTAACTTTGCCAAATTGCAAAAATCGCCCAATGTCCTGGGAAAAGTATTCCGTCCCCCGCGCTGACCGCACAATCTGCCCTCCACACACTGCTTAGATGAGGATATGTATTTTTATGAGGGTAAAATAAATGATTCTCTTTTGTTTTTTTCCACTCTCACTCATATATATATATATATTTATTATTAATATAGTATATACTATGATTTAGTATATAATTAAATATAATATATAATATATTATACTGCGTGTAATATTATCATACTATATAATATATATATATATATATTTATATATATGTGTGTTGTGTGTGTAATATAGTTTTACTATACCGAGACAACTTAATACTACGAATTATTAAATGATATTGCATATGGAAAGATGGAAACATTTTAAGGTGGCGAAATTGAAATTAAAATGCGAGAATTCATAAATTTATTTTTTCAATTTTGAGAAGACCTACTTTGGTGGCGTTGTTATATTATATAGGGTGGGGTATATAGGTATATATATATATAAGCTATATAATATATAGTAATTATATATATAGTGTACTATAATATAATATATATATAATATATATGTATATATATATATATTAGGGGGTAGAGTGGGGAGCGTTGGGAGGTGGATGAGTATAATAGTATATATATGGTATATATATATTGAGTAGTAGTATACTATATATATATATATATAATAATATATAATATATATATATATGAGTATTATATATATATATATAGGGGTGAGGGGGTAGGGGTATATATATATAGGTAAGGGTGAGGGGGGGTAGGGTGATAAATATATTATATATATATATTATATATTTACGGGGAGATAGTAGGTCATCGAAAAAGTAAATGATTTACTATATATACTATATATATATATATATAACTATATATATATATAGTATATATATATATTATTTATTTTTTTTTTTATTTATTATATATATATAGTAGTATATGGAGCAAGATCGGCATTTTCCAGCAGTATATATCAAATTTGAAATATCCATTTACTTTATTATTTAAAACCGAAAGGACATACCAATTAGGTTTAGATCGCGAAGATATGAGTCCGCGGTCTCTGCGGCCTGCCAGGTGGACGAACGGGGAGGTTCTTCGTCCCCCCCTCTAAAGCCCCCGTCGGCTCGAGCCACAAACCTAAAAAAATTTGAAAAACGCCTCCTAATTTACACTTTTATTTTTTCTAAAAATTTATCCTAGAAATTTAACCAACCTATAACCTAACCTAGCCTGACCCAACCTAACCTAAAAAAAAAAAGGCATTTCGCCGCTAAAACATCTATTTATGTATCCTAGAGGCTACCCGAAAAAAAAATTTTTTTTTTTTGGATCCGACCTTCCCAGTTCCGTGTGTCTCCGGGGGTGTAGAGGTAACTGGTGGTCGCGAGTAGTGGTAGTGGAGTATGAGGGGGGTGAGTAGGTGGTGAGGTGGAGGGTAGGGGTGAGGGGGAGTGGGTGAGTATTTTAATTATTATATATATATATTTATTTATATATATTATATTATATTATATAACTTATAATTATTATATATATATTTATCGTTGTATTATTTATATATATTTATATATTATTATATTTTAATATATAATATATTTTATATTATATTTATTATATAATATTATTATATATATTTTATATTAATATATATAATATATTATATTATATATATATATAGTATATATTTATATAATATATTATATTATATTTATATATATATTGTATTATTATATATATTATATATATTGTATATATATATTATATTATATATTATTTATATTTATATTATTTATTATACTATATATAATATATATATATATATATTTATATATATATATATATATATTATATATATTATATATATACTATACCAATGTGTGTGTATGTGCCTCCCATAGTGGGCAAAAGACAGGAGGCTCCAGCAATTCATCCAAGAGTAAAGGAGAAATTCCCGCAGTCAAGTCCAATTCAAGGCCAGCATGTTCCGAGTAGGAAGGGCGTTTGAAAGTGTGGCAATGCCAATGTAGTGTGGAGGAAGAATGAGGGGTGAAAAGGGGAAGTGCGTGTCAAGCATTGTGACCAAGTGGAGACTGTAAAAAAGGTTTCAAGGCCAGAGAAGTTTGTTAGCAGGAGAAAGGAGTGAGATTGGTGGTAGCAAGGGAAGGCGGTCCGGCAGAGAGTGGTGTGGGACGAGAGCGTTGGCCAAGAGGCAAGGCTTTCGCTCGAATGGGAGGAAGTACATGCGAACGGGAGATTTCAAAAAAGAAGGGTGCCATTTGTAAGGATAGCGATTAGGTATTAGAGAAAGATAACACAACAAGTTGGGTCAAGGTGTTCGGAGAAGAAATTGGAGGAGAGATAGTTGAGGAAGCAGGGGGATGGTTGAGCGGAGAGGAATAGAAAGGCCCTGACTTCACTTTTAGGGAAAGAATTGTGTTGAGGTGGAGATACAACCAAAGAGTGAGGGCACTACTCTATACATGGGGTGAAGCATCGGACACCGGCCGTAGTAAAGAGAAAAGCAACCGGGGATAATTCGTCGAAGAACATTCCTAAGATGGCACTCAGAAACCAAAAGTAGCAATATTAAGGACAGAGAGAGTGGTTTTTGTAATAATGATGTTTTAGAGGAAAAATGTATGTATTGTGTAAGCAGATTAATGTTCAATAGCTAATATTAACCGAGTTTTTTTGAAGTCATCGGAAAACACAAGATCTCAATGCCACAATTAGTAAATTCAAGATAGGTCAGAGGCTTTAGTTTCTCCAAGGCCGCCCCGCTAGCTTGACCCACTTGCTGTTTGGTGGGACATATCTCAAAATGAAATGTGCAACGAAGGCTGGAGTTGTAGACATAGGAGTGGATAGGTGAAGAAGTAATAGAGAGAAAGTCATTAATCAAAAGTAATAAAAAAATTGTGAATAGAAGAGAACCTTGAGGAACACCACCATTTATAGATTTAAAGGATGAACAGTGGCCGGCTTCAACTGACCGGATAAGAAATCAAAGTGAAGGTCACAGAGGGAAGGAAAGATACCGAAGGAGGAAAGGTTAGAATCATAGCCTTACCCCAGACTCTATCAAAAGCCTTCGATATGTCCAAGTCCACTGCGAAAGGTTCACCGAAATGACGAAGGGCGCGGGAGTGAATACTCAGGTAATATTGAGATCAGATTCGCTGTGAAGTGAAATTATTGAGTCGCCTACCGACCCATTGCTATCATTTATATTGTACTCATTCTATATAGTTTTTTTATACTATACGGTTTTAGGGCTTTATTATAGTGTTTATTTTTGATATTTATTAAATTTTATGAATTATTGACATTTGTCTATGATTTTATATAATTATATTAAAAAATTAAACTGGGTTATCTATCCATTTCTGTGTGTTTTTTTTTTCTTTATATCCTTTGATTTTACTCATGTAGTTGGTAATATATTATATTGTTTTGAAGTATGTAAGGAGTTAAATGTTTTAGTTGTTATCTATTTTTAGGTTTTTTTTATAGTGTTGATTTTATTTTTTATTATTTTGACATGTTTTATATCTACGTGTATTTTATGAGTGAGTGACTAATGTAATAATGATTAGTTTTGTTTTTTTTTGTGTGGTATAAGGGTGGCGGGTAGAGTGCCTGGGCTGCTGTTCTTTTCCGGATCTTTTTGCGTCCCGGATGTTATGTCTTCTATCTGACCTTTTCTGTGTCTTCCAGTGCTTAACTTACCAGCGGTTGTTTGGCTTTTTTTTTTTTGCACCGTTACCCGCTTCATTGCTCCGTAGGGTAGACGAAGGTGGGCTGAGTGATATATATACTGGTGATGGTAGGCTTATACTTATTATGTTATAATTAAGTTTGATAGGTGATATATGTTGGTAGATTATAGTTCAATTATTATATCCAATCTATTTTTCTGTTTCAAACTCTATTTTCAATCCTAAATACTTTTTTTATAATCCCTAAACTTTCTTTTTTTTCGTAACCTAATAACGCTCCAAGTATCCTTTACCCTCTCCTCTTATTTATCTCTCTTCACTTTTTACTTGTTTTATTTTTTTCTTTCAGTTATTATTATTATTCACCTTACGGTGTTTTTCTCTCCTTATCTTTTATCAATTAGGTTGGGCGCATGATATCTTATATATTATATAGTTATATCGTTAATATTATTTTTTCTAATTTAATTATTTATACTTTTTATGTATCATCTGTTTATTATATATTAATGTTATTATATTATATTTATACAATTTATGTTGTGTTGTTGTTAATATTATTATATTATATTATATTATCTTATTTTATTTATATTTATTAGTTGATATATATATATGTTTTTTAATATAAATTACTAATTATATATAATAATTTTTTTTTATATTATATTTAATATTATATATTATTATTTATATTTATATTTAATTATTAATTAGGTAATTAATAATTAAGGTACAATATTCATATTTTATTTGTTTTTGTTAATGCACCCCTTAAAATATTGACTTTAATAATTTTATTATAATATATATATTAATATATTGTTGTAGTTGTGATTGTGCCGGACGCGTTATGGATCATATTTGAGTTAATTTGGATATAATGACTATAATATATTATATAGACTATATATTATATAAAATATTAATTTAGGTTTTTATGTGTATGGTAGTTAATTAATAAGGATATGATATAATAGAGGCTTTATTTGAGAGGTTTTCTTAATATTTTTTTGGGGAGTTTGGTGTGGAGAGTTTCGAATTTTAGTTTTTATGCATTTTTTTTTTTATTATTTATTTTATGTATTCATTATATTTATTTTCTTTTTCTTTATTTTTGTTATAAATCCTAAAACTCTTTAAACTCGTTTTATCTTGATGTAAGAAAACTTATTTATTCTTATCTAATATTAATAAATTGTGTTTTTTTTAAGGTTTGTTTTTTTTTTGTTCATTGTTTATTGTTTAAGGTTTTTGTGACTAAATATATTTTTAAACGAACATTATCTCTTTATTTTTTTTTATGTTTTTTTGTTATATATTTTTGTTCTGTTACTTTCATATTTATTTTTTTAGTTTTTTTATATTCTTTTATATATATTGGGTTTTATTTGTATCTATTGTAGTTTTTTTTATAATAATAATGAGATGGATAGATTTATTTATTTATAATTGAACTTTTTGGTTAGTTTTTAATTTATTTATTATTAATCATATATTAATTATTTGCTTATACTATTATATATTATATATTATTAATTTTTTATTTTAATATATTATTTTATATTAATATTATATAATTATATTATATAATATTATATTTATATATTAATATTTATATTTATAATTTATTAATATATAAATTATGTTATTTGTTATATAGGGTTTATAATATAGTGAGCGATCACTATACATTATTAATGAGTGTATAATCTTGAGTGTGGTTTGCGTGTGGTTGAATTTTAGTTCATATATATATTAGGATATATCATTAAAAATATTTATAGCTATAAATATGAGTGTTTATATTATTTGTCGATTTATTTTCTTATACTTAGGTTTTATATTTAGGTAATCTAGATATTAAGCGGTTTACTCACTATATCTATTTGTGATTGTACCTTTAATGCGTTAATTGTATTCACTACTGATAAGTATGTCATTTTAAGTAATGTAGGTAGGTAGTATAGTTGTATTGTGATTTTTATTTTTTTTTTAATAGTGTAATGTATCACTATGGATATAAGACTAGTATTAGTAGAGCGATGTTGAGTTTTTAGACGGACTCGTATGAATTATGACACTGGAGACGATGAGGGTACGGGGGCTGCAATAGATTTTTGTAAGGGTTTATCTCAGTGAGTTATAATAGGTTCCAGTGGGGTGAGGTGTATTAGGTGTGAATGATATTTTTTTGCTCGGTTTTAGTGAAATTATCTAATAGTATTATTAATATAATATATATATATTCAGGTATATTAATTGTATGTTAGATATGTTATATTTTATATTTTATTATGTAATAGATTTATATTATTAATCTTTATAAATTATATAATTATTATTTATTATATATTTGATATATATCTTATATATTGTAAGTAAGTTATTATTACTATAGGTTATTATTATTAATATATATAATATATATATATACATACTCGCTCCTCACACTATATCTATCTGCGTGACTCTAATCAGAATTTAGATATTGTTGTAGGTTAAATTGGTGTGTAGTAGTATGGAGGCATTACTGTTAATATCAGTAAAACGTAGTTAATGGATGTAACTATATAATTTTATTATGTCAAAATAAAATAATTTTATTTTATTTTGTATTTATAAAATAGATTAACATTTTCGAGCCAAAAATTGAATGTTTGGATGCAAGTGTGAAAATACCTGTTCTACTATGTATGTACTATAGGTTTTTTATTTGGTTATTTTGGGTGTAATTTTTTATATTTAGTATATATATTTGTATTATTTTATAGTTATCATGATTATATTATCGGAAATTATATTATATTTATTGTTTATATATATTAATATATTATAATATTTTCATAATATTATATATATATATATATATATATATATATAAGTTTATAGTTATCTTATTTGATTATAGTATATAAATTTATTTAATCTATATTATATTATTATATTATATATTATAATATATTAATATATATAAATATATATAATTATATAATTATATATTATTTAATATATCATAATATTATATTATATTATAATTATCATATATTAAAAATTTAATTAATATTTAATCTGATATATTTAATACTTATAATACTATTTTATTATATATTCACTTTTTTTCATTTTTCCCATTTCTTAAGGAGCTGTAATCTTCTATATTTGCTATTATCGAGGTATACTGATTATATATTCTTTGTCCTATCTAGCTACCTTCGATATCAATATTATTCGTACTATGAAAGTACTACTTATTATATTATATCCTATATGAGCTCATATAGTGGTATAAATATCCTTGTGGACATATTCCGATTAGGTACATTTATTATGAGAATAATTGATATAGTTTGCTGCAGAGTGGCGAGTATATTTGTGCTTATATGTGTAGAGATATATCGAATAATCGAGCCATAGTCTTATGGGAGACTTTACCTATTCTTTGGAAGGGTTTCTTATGTGAGCTAAAAATTTCGAAATTTTTATAATATCCTTATCTCTCTCTTCAAATGCGTTAACATGATATAACCATTTCTTATCATATAAGAGGATTATGTCGGCTCATGAATCTTCAGACAGCGTTTTATTGATAGAAGCAATGAATATAACGAACTTGTGTGATATACAATATAAATAATATAATTTTATCTTTCAATTTTTATATTTTAAATTATTCTATTATCAATTAATTCAAATTTGTAACCACTGGTTGCTGCCTCTTTCCCTCCCCTCACACCGTTATACATAAAAGAATAGAACTCGATAGAAAATAAAAAATATACGACGTTCGCACCTTCACTCCTAAGGAAGCATAACATATATCAATCTGTAAATTTTAACAATTTTGTCTTTTATTAGTAGAAATGGTCTATCTGATATGGTGTGGATCTCTGTTCGTATCATGACAAGGACCTATCTACATATGCGAGATTCTCAGTCTTCATCAACCTAGATCCTTTAATATCTTTCGTTTAATCACCAATTATATAGAATTACTATTGGGCCTAGTGACTTTCCAATAATTTCGTTTATATCATCTAGTTATCCCTAAAAGTACAAAGCACTGTGTCGCAATAAACATATGCTATTAAAACTATTTGCTATATATTTATGAGCCAAATGTTATGTGCATCTACTCATCTCATTGCGCGTTACACTCACAAGCAATATGTTTAGTGTCGTCTCTGCTTTATTTAAAAACTATATATATATTAGGCGGTTTGTGCTGCTTATTCTTTGTGTATGTGAATCCTAAGCGGCTGTGCGACGTGAAATACCCTAAAGCTCTTTGTTCAATCAGTATATTTAAGGATATTATGGTGGATTATGTGGGGTCAGTGTTTATAAGAAAGTATATACAAAATATCTGGTTTATCATCTATTCAACTTTCTTTCGTGGTATGGCTAATAAAAGACGTCGGACATTTGTCACTTATTTTAATCCTTCGAGTTTGTATATCTTGATTATTTAGTTTTATTCCTTACGCATATCTTTTTTATTTGGTCATTAAATTCTCTTGTGTATCATTTTTATTCTGTTGCTTCAGGCTTCATCACAAATATAAAAAAGCTTTGACATATTCATTTTGGCGTTTCTCTCTCGACTAATTATTATCTTAGTAAACTAAATGACATATTATTATTTGGACACTCGTTTCCTCTTGGATCTCTTATTTTCTATTCTATTTTATTACTTTTATTAAGTACTGGTGATCTTGTTTAATTCTGGTGATCCCGTTTTCTCCTAGTGAAACTAGTTCTACTTATGACCTTAATTTATACACCCAGTTATACTTATATGAAACGAGCCGCCACTTGCTATATTAAGTATCTTTTTCTTCACTCACTTTAGTTGTTTATGTCACCCCTATTATTATTCTTTACTATTTTAATAGTAATTAATTACTTAATTTCATTTCTTAACTGTATATATAATATTATTATATTTACTCTAATTGTATTATATTAATAGAGTATACTGCCTCAAACTCACAATTCCTCTGGAGGTTCCTATAAATATAGGAAAGCAAAACATATATATAGGATTCCTTCTCAATCTATCAACGATATGCATACTTGAATAAGGGTCAAAGGGTTGCTATTTTTTATTGCGTATTTCTGAAGACTCTTGCTTCTACGGCTTATACTAACTATATCTTTTACTGTTATCCTCCTTTCAACTGATATTATATCTTTTTTTCCGCGTAGTAGGGAATCATTTTGTGAGATAAATTTGTGCATTGTCTGTTTAATTATTATATTTTATTTTTTCACGTTAATAAAATTATATATAATTTGTATTTTATATTAAACTAATTCACGCTATTTTGGGATTTATTTATATACTTAATATATTATAAATATAATTTTATTTATAAGTGTGTTCAACCTATATATCATTTCTATTTTGAGTAATAATAATCTATTACCCTGATTTTCTATTATGGCAGGTTTTGGTTTTCTAATAATCATTCCTCCAGTTTTTTTGTGTTCTTAATTCGGTTTATCGCGTTTTGCCTCTGTGGGGGGCACAAACGTGCACCACGTGCGTCTTGGTCGTCCATATCCGACTACTTTCATACCTCCTTTTATATTAGCTGCTTGTTTAAAATCAGTTGCGCGCCCGCGAAGCAAGGTAGAAATTTACGGCATTGTAATCTGTGCCTCATTTTAACTTTTTGTTCCAATTTTTGTATCCAATTTAAAGTTATCACGTAATGCTACCTTATTAATTTGTTCCGAGACCAAAATATTTTCGCAGAGGTTCTCAACGATTTTCCTTGCTCTGCTCTGCTAGTTTCTATGACATTGAGCTAGTCATTGGTGGTGTTAAGTGTTGGTCTATTGGTGAAAAACTAAGCGGTATATTATGAAGCATCTGAATTTTCCGAATTTATGTCTTATCTATTTTCTTTGTTTAAAGGGATATCGAATCGAATTTCAATTGAAATCGGTCATCATTCGTGCCTGTTATGTTTTTATCTTAAATTTGGTCGGTTCCTCCGAAACTAAATCATATTTGGTACTTGCATTTTCTTACTTATGATTCAAATACTTGTCTCTTTATTTTTTTATAGTGGGCTTTTAATTTTCTTTGGAGGGACTTATGATTTTCTGGTTATCTATTCTTTTTATATATTTGGATGTTATGTATATATTATTAGTTTGACTATGAAACTGGGGAATGTATTATTTACTCCTTATACTCTAGTGTTCATGAAATTTTTATGTTGGACTACTAGGTTTGCGACTTGATTTTTTCTTTTTATAGCTACTCAAATATTTAATTAACATTGAGTACAACTTATATTAATATTTTTATTAATTATGCTACTTTATTCTATTATGCAGTAATTAAAATATTAAATACATTCATAATTACCAATATTATCCTTAAAATTAGTAAAATAAAAGAATAACGCTTAATAAGAAAATATAAAATTGTTAATAAAATGTTGAAAATACGAAGGAAATCGAGTACTCCGAGGGTGAAGCTCTTATGGTGCCAATAATGTTGTAATTTATTTTCACTATTTTTTTAAACTTAAGTGATACCCCTACGGGTATAACAAAGAAATGGATCAGTAGTCGGGGTTTTTATTTCTCGGCCTACCAGGGAATGACGGCTGTCCCCTTTAACTTTTGTCCTTCTTTAATATTTTTTTTTATTTTTTAGTGTTGTAAAAGCAACAAACATCGAAATGTTATTATATTAAATTTTTTCCTCTAATTAAATATATATAATTAGTGAAGATAGGAAAAGAGAATTTGCGGTTGGTTTAAAATGCAATATCTAATCACAATAATAATTAACAAAATCACACATAATTTGGTAACCCTTTAAGCCACATCGTATTACTTGCAGGAAGGAACGAGTTTGGGATTTGTATACAAACTAGTTAATCAGCTTGGTACCAGACTAAAGATTTATAACTTATATTTAAGGTGTTATTAATAAAAATATATTTAGAATAAATAATTTTTTTTTTTTTAAGTTTCTATCTATGAAAATTGTGCTTGCTGAAATCAAATGTTATTTATTTTCCAGTGGCTCATCTTTTTATTTATGTGTTTATTTATTAAGAGTTTTTAAGTGATTATGTAACACTTAGCATTGGTGGTTCATTATCGGGATGCTGGCATTTTTTTTTTGTAATTAGTATATATTAAATATGTATACTATAAAATTATATTTAATAGTTTATTTTATTTATTTATATATATATATCATATTAATGTATATTAATTTGGATAATAATAATATATATAATTATGATTGATTATATGGTTTAATATATTTATTTTATATTATATATTATTATATAAGTTTTATATGGTATATATCTATTATTTATTATCATAATATTAATAATATATATAGGTTGATAGGACTAGTTATATATTTATATTATGGTTTAATTATATTTATTATTATATATATTAATTTAGTATTTGAATTTGATTATTAGGTTATAGTATATAATTACTAGGGCTATATTGGTATTTGAGTTAGTTTTAGGTGATAGTTATTATTTAGGCCTCAGTTGCTCAATATAGGTACCCAACAACGGTTTGATTTGCTGTTCGAGTATTCACTTGTAGTTAATTATTATATATATTAAAGTAAGTGAAGTTAATAGTTATGCAGTTTTGTGGGAGAAGGTGATGAGTATATATATAGTAAAGAAAACGGATATGTCAATAGGTAGTGGAAAAATAATAGGGTATCAGGAAGGGGGGTGGGGAGTCTCAAGCTTATAAATATAGGTAATTAGATATCTAGATAAATATATTATGAAAGGGTGTTATTATTGGATATATTATAGTGGGACAGCTGAAAATAGGTGCTATTATGAATGATGACGTACTTTGAATGAGTATCATCAGGAACTTGGATGGTCGTTAATTATCAAATAAAATAAAATATTTAGTGAAATATTGGTGTTTGATTTTATATTTTATTCGGAGGTTAGACCTATATTCATTTTATGATCATTAATCATAGGATAGTTATTATATATACGTGCGATAATTAATTGATTAAATTTTTATTATTATTTGTGTCAGGTCAAAGATTCAAGGACTATAGTATTTTTTATATAGTGATTTAAGCTGTATTGGTATACATGTATTCTAATATAGTATACGATTAAAATAATTTATATTTTAATATAGTAGCTCCAATAGTCTAAATATTTATAGGAAGGAGCATTTATATATTTATTTTTATTATACTAATAAATTATATTTTAGTTAGTTGGAGTATTCTTATAGTAAGCCCTTGAGTAAAACAGAGATAGGGTGTACTTTAAGAGGGGATTGGGTGAGTTAGTACGAAAGAACCTTACCCTGGTTTCTTGTTCACCATATTCACGGAGTCTTATTTGGACCTTATGATAGAGATACATCTCGTTAGTACTCATTAATACTTATCTACTATTATATCGCGTATCCCTACAACCTTAATTAGCGTGATACCTATCAATTTTATTATTTCACTTTTATCTCTGAGAGTATTTAAATCTCACATTCAATTATTATATCGATAAAAACAACTTCACCTTAGATTATTATATTTAAAAATATATTAATCAAATATATTTATACTGATTATTAATTATTATATTTTATATTATAATATATTTATAAAGTAGTATATATATTATATACATTAATATATATTATATTCTTATTTATATATATATATATATAATATATTAATTAATTAAAATATATAATATATATATTATATATATTTATATTTATATTAATAAAAAATATATATATATTATTTAATATTATATATAATTAATATAATATTGTTCGAAAACTTATACGTTATCATCTCTAATATCTTTAATATACTTCTGTTTAACTTTTTTTATTAGTACGTAGCACTGAGGTGTTTTATCTAAAACTTCCAATTCAAGTTCCGCGTGATGGTTTATACTCACGGTAACCGTGTTTGGCTATCATCGTATTTCAGCAAATTCTCCGATAACTATTTCACCTATTTTAAAGAGATACACTATTTGGATTCTAAAATGGCTATAATATGTTATTAATATTCTTTAACAAATAAAAATTTCACTTAAATATGATATTTAATGTATATTTAAAATGTTCTTTTAGAAGAAGATCAACTGGAAGTAGACTTATTTATTGAATCGTTCTTCACCAAATAGGGGAAGGTTACATATTATCTCACTCATTTTTTCCTTTATTTTCGAATTATTTTTATTTACTGTAAGTCACCGAGTTTTATTTTTCCCCAAAATAAAAAATTTTAATAGTATACAAATGAATTGTAATTTAGACTTATATTTTTTTAATACTGAATAAAATTTTAGTATCAAGTAATTTCTAATATTAAATTTAGTTCAGCACAAAAGATTCAATAGGATGCTGTTTTATTCCCATAATAGACTTTAAAATCCAAAATCAATACCATGCTCTATACGCTCATTTATACCATAATTTATTAATTTTAATTTATATACCATTCTAGGAGACAATTTTTTATGTCATTTCACAGTTTAATATATACACATTAGGAATTATATTGCAGTTAAGCCATTAATTTCAAAGTGAGGAATAGATATAGGACGATTATACATAATATTACAATTCCATTTCATGTTTTATAATTGGTAGATAGAGTCAAGCTATCATAAAGCAATTTATAATCGTATATGGCAAATATATAACTAGTCAATTGTATAAGGGTTTTCAATATATAATTTCTGAAACAAATAAATTTGGCAATTCCTTCAGCTGATAGGAAGAAAATATTTTCTACTATTCATTCTCACAAATAATTAAGCATGCTAATTGAATATAAATATCTTTATTAAAGACCTTAGGTAAAGAATAATTTAAAGAGGCTTCTTATGAATCTCATTTACGGAATATATATTCTGAGAGAAACGTAAAAGAAAATACATATCAAAACGAAATGAAAGCCTGAGTGCTTTTAATAAAGCGGTCTGAAGTTTTAAAAAAGATGAAAAAAAATATTTTTTTATTTTCAATAGAACAAAGCAGTTTCATTAGCAGTGTGCAAACGGTCCCGCCACTTCCAAAAAGTTTTTGAAAAGTTTTTTCATTAAAATTTGTAGACGCTCGATTGTTGCAGCTTCGATCTTTTCTATAGTTTGGCAAGGCGATCTTTCAGAACACAAATTTTGTAATACATAGAAATAGAAAAAACATGATTTAAGGAAGGTTTATCGCTAATATTTTCTTAACACGAGCGTACACTCAACTTATCGCTTTGAATTAACATTCAAAAGTTATTATGACGTTTTTTTAATTGCTAATTCTACATAATATTGTATTTTCGACAAATTGAGGTTTAATTTAACTAACTATTTGAATACTAAACTTATATGTGCTTATTTACATTACTTTAAATTTATATTATATAAATTTCGTTCTCTGCTGATAGGACACGTCATATAACTCAACGGATACTAATAAAAAGCTGTTTTTGTAGTCACATCTACTGTATTGAGTTAATAGGCTGGCTTACTTAGAAGTATGAAACCTCCTTTTAGTAATTTTAGTTTATCCAAACAATCAATCGACCATATTCACATCTATCCTCAACCACTAACTCTCTTTCATATTACTTGTTTCCGTTTTCAAATACTCAGACGCTGTCTCATTTATGGCCTTGCTTAAATTGTATCAAAAATATGATGATTTTTGTTTTATGAGTTATTCTGATATATATCGATGTCTACCTGATATTCTTCTTCATTTTAATGGGTTAATTAATAAGCTATCGTAGTCAATGCATAATTCACTAAATTCATCTTTCTTGTATATCAAGTTCTCTCATATAACTCAAATTCGACTATATTCTAATTCTTATCTACATATTATATAACTCTAAATTAACAAACATTAATGTTACTAACTCATTTCGACGTATGTTATATTACTCTGAAATCATTATTCTTAGGTAGATAGGTTCAACCGTTCACTCCAACCGCCCAAGTTGAACTTAGTTCCTCTAATATTCTCAGATAACAGATGTTGCAGATTCATACGAGATATCTTCTAGATCATCTTGGAGATGAGTACCTTAACAAAGTAGTTCTAAAATGCTATAATTCAATAACGGCTCTTAGGATACTTAACATAAACCCATTACTCATAAAAAGTATGAAGAACTCTTTATTAATCCTCCCAACTTGGGTTCCTCCGATCACTTCTCTTATCTCACTGGTTCCATCCTCTATGTTCCCACTGACTCGCTCATACATCAGCATAAAAATAGGTTTCAACGTATTGAATAGCTACCCCACCGCCCTACGGACGAAGAGATGAGTTTTTGACACTTTCGGTACTGGCCCAAGAATTGATGTCGTATTTACGATCGGTAAACAGGGAAGTATTTAATTTTTCTAGTGTTAATGGGACTAAGTGCTCTCTGTGGGAGGGGTTCAAGGCAGGTTACAGGTTGTTCAGAACGCAGTTGGATAGAAGTGGCATGTCCTCTTGGTGCAATGGAGGCGATATCACACACTCCTACATTCGTTCTTCCTTCAACTATACAACTGAGAGAACAAACCATCGGTATTGGTTCGGTATTCTTGTTTGTTCTTGTGCTAGAATAACCCTATAGGGCAACGTTGCTATTGCAGGACCATTAGACCTTACTATAAGATAAACTATAAAATGTCGACGACAACATATATTATTTCAATACCTACAAAAACCTGGAATTGGGACGTTTCTTAAGTTCATTCCAATTATTCCTCACATCCAATTTGTACCAAATCAGTTGAAACTCTAAATATACCTCTTATATAAAACGTTTCTTTCTCTGAGTAAAGGGTGCAAAGTCAATTTTGTTTGGTTCCTCTTTCCCTTCATCGCTCCCTTTCATGTGTTCCTTCTACACCTCTCTGTCCATTATTCTGCGAGTCAGAGTATAACAATTACAGCTAAAAAGATGTTAAGCTTTGACGTTTATAAATCTTGCTTCTTTCCCAGCAAAAATTTTCTAACTACATTATACATCCATTTTCACCTAATCGGTGTGATATTTCACAGATAAGGAACATGGATTAGAAATCCTTATAGAATTTTTTTGCTGCAGACTTATCTTCTTATCATCACTTCCCCTAAAATCTTCACTGATGGTTAATAACTGGTCGATTTATTATCTTACTCCTAATGCGTAGAACTCTTCGTTTATAACATAACCTTTTTGCACCTCATTAAGTATTAAGATACCACGTCTTCCTATATAAGCTAGTAATATGAGCGCTGGAATTACGTTGCATATGAAGAATGGAGGCCTGAATGATGGTAATGACTCATTTAAGGGTGAATTCAGTAATAATATCTTTCCAGTACCGCCCTCCATAGTTGCACTCTACCAGCACTCGTCAAAGTGAACGGCAACGTGGTACGGAGTATTGCCCCATAAAGTTAGCATCATCGACCTACTGACAAACACTAATATATTCTAAATCATCAAAACTCTTTTCAACTCTTTTTATTCATTCCAAAATTGAAAATTTCTTCTAGGCAATATATCTACATAACTCTTTTTTGCGAGGTTTAAATCACTAAGATATTGTTTATCAAATTTGTGTTCTTAAAGTATGTCATAATAATGATTTGTGTGTTCTCTAAAAAACACTTAGGTGTTTTTCAAGTGTATTTCTAACCGTTGAGAAATTTGGATAAACTTAATTTTACGATATCTCTTCTTCATGATCTGTACTACTTCTGCACCATTACCCATCAGTTTGAAAAACCGGGCACTCATGTCAGCGCTGAATAACTAAGATAAATGGGAAAGCTCCTTAAGCATGTCATGACATCATCGGCTCCCTTATCAGCTAATTACTGATTTAGAAAAAATATCATGTTATAATAAATTGTCTATCTAAGGTTTTATCCTCTTCTGAAAAAATCTATCCTTAACAGGCTGTGATTTTGGAATATTCCAAAAACGCTAATTTGCATCTTTAATCTTATCCTCTGCAAAGCCAATATAAAACTTTTTTGTACACCGAAAAAGCTGCTGTAACTGTAACCTATTATATAACACGAGACTTATATTTGCTAAACAGTTAAAACAGACCGAATTCATAAATGCATTGAGCCTCCTCTACCTAACTTAAGCCTTTGGAGAAGATATAGTGTCAGCACTATGCGCCTAGAAAAGATAAAAACACGTCTAATCGGAAGAAACAGAAGATTGGTGAGAAGAAACATTGCTAATTGCGGTTGACATTCAATTATTTATGGTAAACACTATGTAACAAGAAGCAGCTCTGACAAGAAGGAATTTGGAAATTCGAGATTGTAATTATAAATACAATAGAGATATAAAACACCTTTAGCATGACTAGAGGAGAAAAGATTTTGCACAATTTCACTGTGATGAATATTAATAAAAAATTTTGCATGAGTTTCAACACAGAGGAAGGGAAGGACTGAGGAATGATGCCGAGAAAGAACAAGCGACCCTGGTAGGTGAGTATGAGTGGTCAGGCGTGGGAGAAGACGGAGAGGGGCGCAATGGGTGGTGGTAGAAGGAGAGAGAAGTATGTGTAAGGTGGCTTCTCCGTGCGCATCACAGGTAAGAAGAGATGTTTCAATGTCGAGGCACGTTGATGCCGTTGCGCTTGCTCACTAAACTCACAAAGGTAGCGTGCAGCTCGCGCAGTCTGTGAGAGGAGTGACTGATTGTCGAGCGGGAGACCCGCAAAAGGAAGTGTGTAGTGAGGTACGGTGCGTCCGTGACACAGTCGCCGGAGCCGGGCGCAGTATATATCGCACACACCGCGCGAGAGAATGGTGTCGAGAAATTGTTTCATGCTCGGTTAGGTAGTGTGGGAGTCTCACTGGTCCTGTGCTGTGGACTGCTGGAATGTCAGAGGGTGAATAGAAAACTGAGTTCAGGTTAAGTGAGAGGGGGGTGAGTGTGAGAGGAGAGAGTGAGTCTGAGTGCGAGAGAGTGCGCAGGTAGAGGAGGAGAAGTGTGTGTGAGATGAGGGGTAGTGAGTGTGTGAGAGAGAGAGGGAAGCTGACAGATCTATAAAAAAATGACTCGGAGTCAAGCGTATCTTTGGCTTCCCATCGTGCCACAACACTTTATATACCAAAGGATATTAGCCTGAAGGGGAGCCTCTCCAGTCATCATGTTTGGTGAAGGAATTTCTTATCGAAGGGATGGTGAGAGGGAGGGTAGTTGAGGCTGAGGTGGGGGTGACGGTTCACCAGCAGTATCTTGTAAAAGTGGAGTTGGTAGATTAGCGTATGGGGAACATATTGAAAATGTCATACAATATATAAGTAGGTATAAGTAAATGGAGGTATATTAGTGTAGTGATGATATAGGGTATAGTGAGAGTGATAGTGAGGAGTAGTGAGGGGTGGGAGGGTATATGAGTAGGGTGAGTAGGGAGGGGTGGAGGGGGTGGGGAGGGGGGGTGGGAGGGGGGGGTGGGGTGGGGAGTGAATATGAGTGAGGTGGGGTGGGGTGAGGTTGGAGGCGAGTGAGGTGTATGGTGTGAGTGAGTGGAGTAGTAGGTAATGGTAGTGTGAGTGTGAGTGAGGGGAGGGTGTGAGTGAGTGAGTGAGGAGGTGAGTGGTGAGTGAGTGGAGTGAGTAGTAGGGTGAGGTGAGTGATAGGGAAGAGGTAAGAGAGCATGTGGAAGGATTGATAGTGAGGTAGGCAGTTGTGATGTGGTGCGAGATTGTGCGTGAGTAGCGAGTTGTAGGTGTTTTTGCGTAGTTGAAAGGTGTGCGTGAGAGATGTGCTACTGTTCTCAGTTGGCATCATGCGAGTGTCGACGGTTTGTGAGTATGATGTGTGTGTGGAGAGTGTGAATTGTTGTTGGTGATATAGAAAGGGGAAGTTAGGGTATAGTAGTATATTGAATACGTAGGTAGTGAGGGAGTAGTAGTGAGATGGGGGAGGGGTGTAAGGTGAGTGAGGTGAGTGGGAGTAGTAGGTGGGGAGAGGTATGGTGAGAGGAGTAGGGTGTGAGGTAGTGGGGGAGGTATAGAGTGAGTTAGATGAGAGGTTGAGTGGAGAGGGGAGGTGAGAGGTTAGAGGGGAGGAGGGAAGTGCGAGGAGGGTGGAGTAGGTATATGTAGTGATAGGGGTGGGGGGTGGAAGTAGGTGAGAGTGAGTGAGGGTGAGGTATGAGTTGAGGGCGATAGGGGTTGAGGGGGGTAGGGTGGTGAGTAGAGGGGTGGAGGGTGAAAAGGGGGGGGTGAGGCGCGTGGAGCCATGAGCAGAGCGAGGTTTCGTGTTGTCAGTGTGAGTTGAGTTGTGTGTATGATGTGTGTGTAGTAGTGAGTGAGTGAGAGGTGAGTGTAGTGAGGTGAGTAGTAAGTGGAGGTAGGGGTGGGGGAGGAGGTGAGGGGGGTGGGAGGTGGGAGGGTAGGTGAGGGGGTATGGGGTGGTAGGGGGGGGTGAGTTGAGTAACTGAGGGGGGTGAGTTAGGGGGGTGAGGTAGGTAGGGTGAGGGTGGTGAGGTATGGGGGGTGTTTTTTTTGAGGGGGAGGGGGGGTGAGGGGAGAGTGAGGGGGTGAGTGAGTGAGTGGTGGGTAATAGGAGGGTGAGTGGGTGAGTGATGGTGAGTATGAGGGTTAGTGATTAGGTTAGGTGGAGGTGATTATTGGTGAGAGGTTAGGTAGATGAGGGTGAGGGACTGAGGTATAGTGGGTATGGGTGGGGAGGTGAGGTGGACTAGAGCTGTCGAGTGGGTGAAACGTGTGTACGTACAGTGATAGAAGTGAATTATGTAGTGTGAGAGAGAGTGAAAGATGAATATAAGGGGTTAGAATAAAGGAATAGAGGAGAGAGTACGCTAGAGAAACGTAAGCAAGAGAGCGTGTGGCGAGACTGAAAGGGAGAGTGGAGAGAGTGTGAGTTGGTGTAAGTGACTGTGTGATGGAGGAGGTAGGAGGATGGGTGTCGCTGAGTGTACGGGAGCACTCGCGGTCGTGTGCGCGGAGCACGGCGACGAGCGAGCGACACACACTGTGTCGTGCTGTCTGAGACTCTCGATAGATCGTGACTATGCGTCGACGAGATGAGCAGTGGGGTGTGCTGTGAGAGAAGATGTGTCGAATAAGCAAGAGGTGTGAGAGAAGGACAAGTGGTAGAACCATCTGAGTTTGGTAGAAGGTAGTAACGGAGTAGCACGGCAATAATTGTAATCTTTGTATCTTTGGTTGATATAATGAAATGAAACGGTCTATTGCACATATTGAGACAAACTCTGCGATCACTATCTAGTGCATGTGTGAAGTGATTCACAGGTTTCAGTTGCTGCCATCTACTACGGATGCACTAGAGCTCACGAGGAAGTAGCATGCTCACTCTCATTCATGCGTGGAGTTCTCAGTCAGCTCGTGTTACAGTCATGCTGCGTACTACTGCCAGAAGTAGCGATTCAAGGCACCAAAAGTGGGCGTGCGATAGCTTCAGCTGTTAGGCAGCCGCGCCTTACATCTACAGCAAAGACCCATCGTTCGTCAGCTGCTCTGCACGTCATGAGTGTAGTGACTAGTTACTACTACTCTTGCTCCGTCTTGCTGCAGACAAATAATTAGAGCACACCTCCACATCCTTATGATTAGGTGAGCTTATGCTCGGAGTGGTGAGTGTTTAACTGTAAATAAATTATAATATTATTATCTATATATATTATCATATATATATAATATATATTTATATATATATAGTAAGTTATATATATATATATATAATATATATATATATAAATATATAATATATATACTATATATATATATATATATATATATAATATATATTAATATTTAATAATAGAATATATATTGATAATAATATATATATTATATTATATATATATATTATGATTGATTAAAATAATGGACCCCTGTGAGTAATTAGTCATATTAATCTGTCTAGGGTAAATGTATAGACATATACCTAGGGCCGCTCACTAGTGCCGTGACGTAGATAGTATGGTACCAGAATGAACGCGTATATTATATATATATGTGTTTTGACCACTAACGTTATATCCCGATGGATTGAAACATATAAAAGAACGCGTACAAAACCATTCAGCTATCGTGAGTAAGAAAATAAGCACCCACCTACAGGTAAATACACGTACATTTCCCACGTCCACACCTCGGGCGCAGTGATCAAGGAAAGGTACCACCGCAACAAAGGTGAAAAAAACACTCAGCAGGAATATTAAATAAATAAACCCTCAAGAGATAGTATGTGACGTCGTTCATTACTTTATAGTCCATACGTAGTCGTAGTTGGATCAATATTAAGCCATACGCGTTCAGTCTGCACAGGGCCTCACTATAGGTTCATATATCCCAGCTATGAATAAATATACTCACGAGGAGGTATATTTCTTATCTAGACTACTATTTAGAACACTGAGCTGAAGTGAGTGAGTAAAGTTTCCGAGAGTGCTGCATTTAAGACAGTATATATCTTCAATAAAATGCTATCAAACTTAAATCTAAGTGAAGTGAGAAAAATATTATTATTATATGATGTTCAATATATTTAGTATATATAGAATGGACCTTTCCCTTCATATAATATACTATAATAGATACGAATTATATATATCATAATATACTTTAAGTGAGAAATAACCAACTATTATCACAAAGTGACAATATCGTGAAATACTGATTAATATAGTAGTATTAAATATATAAATAAGAATTATATTTATAATTATAATATATAAAATAAGTCGTAATCAATATTAAGAAGAAGAAGTGATAAACTGTAACTACTATATCTACTGTATTATTATAGCATATAACTTAGCAAAATTATAGTAAACACAGACTAATATATTGACATAATATGATAAATACAAGTGCTGCTCTATCAATAGAGATATCCTATTCAAGACACAGGAAAATGATGATATCGTCTTACTGTCGTTTAATTAATCACGTGGCGTCGTAATTATAGAGCAATACAGCATACACATTAAATGACAGTCTCGACTTAGGTTTTTTTTCTAGCCATGAGACATATGACAGTTAAAAAAATGATCTTGTATTCGAGAGAGACGCTCATATATGTAACTTCAGAGTGAGAGAATATCATCTCTTTGAGCCATACACGTTAGTATGTTGCGCGAGTATGATACTATGATGCTAATGTATATCTTTTATTCAATACCAAAGTGACTGTACGGAATATAAATATTTACGATACAAAAATTTAGTTATATATATTCGAATATTTATGGAAAACATTTGATGTCTTAATCGATTCATGAGAAATAGAAAAGAATAGACTCGTTAGGTAATCAATAGAGATAATCGATCTTGATATCTGAGCTGCACACCACGACCATAACTAAATTCTCTACACGGATATAATAGATAAGTTTACATAAACATGTGCATAATTGATAGAGTGTGCGCGCGGGACTAATTGCATATCACCATCTATCGATTCATGAATCTGATTTCTCAACGATTGTGAGAGCGATCTACATTTCCTCATATATCATGAATCAGAAGCAATTGAAGTAGTCGTCATGAGTATAGCATAGCGTCTAATAGAAAATACTGTGAATATAGTAGTTTATGGATAACATTATATGAACCTATACGAGCAGTAGCTCTCTCTCATGACTATCTATGGGACCACACAGAAGAAGTAATCGGAGTATCACTCGAGAATAAATGAGTAAGTTCTAGAGGTACAGAAAAATTGCGGTTTGTGCTGTTCTTGTTTAATCTCCTTGCTCATCAAAATTTGTCTGATGATATTCAAGAAAATTTTATGTCCATCTATAGATTTCTTATGGTTGGTTTTGTGGTGTTCTATAATATTGTGTGTTTCTTTCTTTATAAGACATTAAGTGATTATTTAACTCAGTTTTATTCTCGTCTCCTTTTTCTTTTTATAGTCTCTTTTACGTTGGTCTTTTTTTTGTCTTTTTATTTTTCTTTATTTTTTTTTTTTTTTTTTTTTTTTTTTTTTTTTTTTTTTTTTTTTTTTTTTTTTTTTTTTTTTTTTTATTTTTTTAAATTATATGATCCTTCAATTGTTTTTTTTCTCTTTATTTTTATTTTTTTTTTTTTTTATTATTTATTTATTTTTTTTTTTTTTTTTTATTTTTTTTTTTTTTTTTTTTTTTTTTTTTTTTTTTTTCTTACGTGTATTTTTTTTTCTATATTTCTTTTAATATTTTGTCTTATATTTTTTGTTTTGTGTACACACGGTGGCTTCACATATAACCTCATAGCTTCTAGATATACATTGCCATAACAGTTTAATACAATTTTCAAAACTTTCATATAGATCTTTTCCTGTAGACTCGATAACCATTATCATTTACAATATGTAATTTCCCTCCATACCTTTACTTATCACTTGCGAAACATAATTTTATTAAATATCCGCTTTAATTTTAATACCTTTCTCCATCTGCTATCAATGTTTATCTTATTTTACTTTAATTTCTTGATTTAATATTTTCTATTAATTAATTTAAAAATTCACTCGATTATAATTTTAAATATCTTTAAAAAAAAACAAACAAAAATAAGAAAGAAAAAAATCAAAAAGAATGAAAATAGTAACATTAAGGCTTTATCCCCTGCAAGAACCTAAGTCCAACCGAAGGACTCGCTCATTTTTCAATACGGTACGTACCGGGAGTAAGAGTCATGGAAAAAAACTGTGGCATGAACATACCGAAATCATCGCCCTTGCCTTTCCCGGAGGGAGCTCATCGAAAGATCAACGTTTGTTCGTTTTGCTTTAACAGGAATATTTCATCTTTTTGATTATTTATTCATGTCATAATAAATAGAGTTCCTCCTTACATACGAAAATGTAGTACCTGAGTAGTTTATCATTCGCTGGAATCATATAGTTTCTAATGAGAGTTGTTGATATCTATTATTCGCATTTAGCTTTGCTATCTCAGATTTGTAGAGTGTCATACAGAAAGTCACTATTCCTATATTAAGTGCTATTCTACGTATGTATTAACCTATCACGCGTGTGCAGATCAGTATTCCCCATCTTAATGTTAATATCAAATCTTGGACATTATTAACCTAAGTAATACTATCTTCACAGAATATATTAAATATGTTCAATATTATATATACTATAATTTTCAGCTTGTATGATTGTATTCATATACTCTTGAATCTGCTTTGTATATTATTATTTTATTAATAATTATATTTAAAAATTAAATTTAGAAACTTAAAGCCATCAAAAATTTTGATTTGCTTTAAGTAATTAATTTGCAGAGAGAGGGGAAGAAAAAATGATGTGAATTGAGCACCATATCCACATGCGTTACAAAATGTTCAGGCCTTGTCACTCCCCTCGAGCTTATATACATATAATAAATTATATTATTAATATATATATATATAATAATTTATATTATATATATTATATATATATAAATATAATATATAATATAAATAAGGTTTATTTAATATATATATATATGATATTATTTGATTATTTATTAATATATATAATCAAATAATAATATATACATATATATATATTAAATTATAATATATATTTATATATAATATACTTATATAATTATATACAAAAATAAGTATAATATATCATATATATATATTTTTACAATCAAATTATATTTATGTTAGTTTATTTATTTGATTTCACTTAGATCCATCTCATTATTATTGATATATTAATTATATCAGTAAATATATCTATAATGATTAATCAATTTACTACTTACTCACGAATATAGTATAGAAAAATTACCTGTCATATATATTAATTAATATATATTATATATTATTATATATTTATTATATATAGTTCCAATAATATAGTATATATTATGAGCCTATATATTTTATATAATATATATTTTATATTTATATTATAATAATATATATATATATATATATTATATATATATTATATTATAATACTTATATATCATATATATTATATATTATTATTATAATTTATATATAGTTTTATATATAATATAATATATATATATATATATTAATAGTATATAATATATTAATATATATATATTAATAATATAATATATATAATTAATATATATATTTATTATTTATCATATAATATATATATATATATATATATATATTATAATATATAATATATTATATATATATATATATGATATATATTATATATATAATAATTATATGATATTAATATATATATATTATAATTATAATATATATATATATATACATGATATTTAATTTAGGATAAGGACAGATATTTACTCAGTTCTCGTGTGTCCGCAGTCAATTCTGTTATTATATGAGAATAATATCGCAAATTTTTATTTATTAACGTATTCGTATAACGTCGAGTCTCTACAATAGGTATAATATATAGTCACTAATCGCATAACGGAATAAATTTTGTAAGCACTATTCTGTATCTGCTATGAGACACTCAAGTATCGACTAGCCTTAGGATATTTCTCTCACGTACAAGTAACGAGATACACACTGTTTAAGAGAATCTGCTTTGTCATTACAGCTTTAGTGTAGAGAAAGTTAGAATGCGTATAATATCAAAAGTAGCCAAAATATTAGAATATCGATATGGTAATAATAATAATAAGTAGCAGAAAGTCTCATATATTTCGGACTTATTTCATAATTGTATAAGTCATAAGTTGATAATATGATGTACATTAAATTCCATATCAGAGTGTATAGTTGACATAAGTAGACACATAACTATTTGCCTAGCATGAATATTGCGTGGCACTGAAGAGGTAATTAAGACAGTCCGATAGAAAAGAGATAAATTTATTTAAAACATGGAGAGTATGACGATGTATTTAATGGTGGGCGACGTAAATGTCATATCCAAATATGTAATGCTCAAATAGGTTAAGCTCTCAGTATGTGGGTTGGTTTATTAAAAGGGATAATCACTAAAAATATTTTGAAAGGATAGTAAACATATTTAATTATAATTTGGAGAGTTCGGATATCTCTTATATCAGTGTAAGTAGCCTGATGGAGAATTTATGAGCGGAGACCGTCATTCTATCAGTTGATAAGTTGTATAGTCATACCATTTTGTCTTTCATTTGAGATTATATATTATATTTATTTTTATGCTATAGATACTTATAATATGTTTTGAGCTGTACTTTTTATTTATGAGAGATATTTGAGGCTATTGATTTGTTTAAGGATATATAACAAGTCCTTAGTGACTATATTAGCTACGGCTGATTTTTAAATAGATAAAGTTGTGGAGGTTGATGCACATCGGTAGGTCATATAGTGAGCATGGAAATGTATTTAGATATAATGTTGGTGGATAAAATGGCGCCTTGGGGGACTCCTTTATAATAGTTTGTATATTGCAGGAGGTTTATCAGTTTTTGGATACATCTCTCTATAGTACTGTACCCTAGCTTATTTATGTCACGGATAGTTAGGTAATAATGGTTTGGGATATTTGCTGTATTTAATACTGTTTTTTAGTTTATTCTGAGTTAAGAGTGCTGAAGCGTGAACTGTATCGGTAAGCTCTTTTGTTATATATGTGCCAATTGCTTACTGAGCGAGTGATGATATGCTATGGTGTGTAGGCTAGGTTAAATACCTGTTGAGAAATGTATTGTGCCAGAAGTATTGAATTTAGTAATAGATAAAGCAAAATTTATTGCATGTTAGTTATTTTGTGGTAGTATCTGAGAAGGAATAGTGAATTGGAGAATATTTCTATTTAGGCACCCGTAGTATAGTATTACACCACCTACTACTTTCTACTGAGTTAACTCTGCCTTCCAGCACCGCCTCACCGCATACCGGTGCGTCGTATTATTTAAAATACTCATCTATATAACTTTAGAATATTGTAGAAAGATAACAATTATAGATATAATTTGAGTATTTAGTTAATGATTGCTGAGTATACTAAGGTGGATTTGGTTTATGTATATTTGTTTCCAGAAAGTGTGGGATACTATATATAGTGTTAATCGCTGCCACTTCATGTGTTGATATCAATATAATGATTAATATATATATTAATTAATATATTAATATATATATATAATTATATATTCTAATTTATAATATATTAATATATATAAATATATATATTATTAATATATATATAATATATATATATATCACCAGTAGTTATTATATAGTATATGTAGGCCTAATTTGATGCCTTCCCACCCATTTCAGATATGAAGAATAGAGGTGGTTGGTCATTCAATATTGTAAAAATATTCTATAAAGTATGGGTATAAGCTCGGAATGACCAGGGTATATATTTTATCAAGTCTCTAGGAATAGTATTAGATATTAAATCGGGGGGCGGCTCACTCCCCAAGGGTCGACGCAAGGATAATTGGCGCTTACGAGACGCTTGCTTGCCGGATGAAGATTTTACAATATAACCTACAATCGATGGAG